>SZWC01040488.1:0-11896 GCA_023375785.1 Penium margaritaceum
GCTAGGCTGATTTCCTCCCTTGTGTGAGATTATGGACTCTAGTGTGTGAGCCTTAGCCTCCATGGCTAAGTGGTGTGGCTTGTGAGAGGGCTGACTTGCCCAAGCTCTAGCTCTATATGTACTACATTATTTTGAGTGATTGAACAACCATTCTTCAGCACAAGTGATACCCTTCCAATCACACATGCTCGCTGCTCCAAGGCTCCCTCTCTCCTCAAGTGACAACAGCTACTACACCTACTCCTGCTCAGACCAGCCAGCTTGAAAACAACGTTCTTTCCAAACGTACCAATGGATTACAAATCATTATACACCAATAAAAACTTTAGGAAAAATACTACAGTTTGTATGTGCTGACCAAGAAGCAAGAGAGGTATGGTCATCACAAGACAATAGTCTTAACTGGCGAATCTTGTTTTGAGCATACCTCTCAATCTTTACACTCTTGGGCTCAATGCAAAACTTTTCTCACAGACTTACAAACCCAGAGAACAATCGGTAAATTCGGTCACGGTTGGATCCTAATCTGATGTCGTCAAAGTGACAGCCTGTGCTGGCTGAAACTCGCAAAGCTTGGCTTTGATACCAAGTCTTGGATTTGGAGAGGAGGATTCTTGGGGTAGCGAGAAAGTGGAACTGAATGGACATCATTTATACTTGAGATATTGGATCAGGAGGAGAGAGGGAGCCTTGGAGCAGCAAGCATGTGGGACTGAAAGGGCATCGGTTGTGTTGAAGAATGGTTATTGAATCACTGAAATGATGGAGTTCATATAGAGATAGAGCTTCAGCAAGTCAGCCCTCTGACAAGCCACACCACTTAGCCATGGAAGCTAAGATTTACACACTGGAGTCCACAATCTCACACGAGGGAGGAAATCAGCCTAGCAATCTGGCCGACTAGTCATAGAGGACCTTGAGAACTAGAGAATGCTCTCATGACACACTCCTAGTGGTCACATCACCCAAAATCCCATGGAGAATCACCATGTGTCTATGGCTAGCACACAAGGATCTCACCTCACCTAAAAAGAAAGGAGAGGTACCTTTATCCTAGTCAGCACACACTGACAAGTCAATCCTAAGACCAAGGACCTTTTTGGATATTTCTCCCATGAGGTCTTGACCCTTGACCACCTGCATTTTTCTTTTCTCAGGCTAAGGCATGGAGCCGTCACCCATGATCACCCAGACATCGGCGGTCCATGACCCTAGAAACTTCAAAAATTCATATCTCCCAATCTGACTATTAGATCGGCGTGAAATTTGGACCATAGAGAAATTCCCACCTGATCTTTTCAGTGGTACTGTCAGATTTGGTATCTTGCATGCATTTGGTATCTTCCTGGAACTTGCTCTTGTGGACCTGAAACTAAGCTGGATGGCTCCTTTCCCAATAATCTCTCACTTTGCGATAGTCAGAGTGGACTGAGTCCACATGCCTTCTTGCAGAACTGCTGTTTCTCATGGGTCCCTGGCTTGGTGCAGAAATTAGTGACCTGCTTGCTTGTTGGAGTGAACTCCAGCTTAATAGCACCCTCCTACACCATGTGCCTCATGAAGTGATAGGCGATGTCAATGTGCTTGGTGCAACGATGGTGCTTGAGATTCTTGGCTAGTACAATTGCGCTCTGGTTGTCGACGCGTATGGGAGTTGGAACTGCTGCACTCTCACTCATTTTTGCCATGAGACGCTTGAGCCAAAGCGCTTCCTTGGCTCCAAAGATAAGAGAGCCGTACTCAGCTTCTGTGCTAGAGGTGGGCACGACCACCTGCCGCTTGCAGCTCCAGCTGATGGTACCTCCGTTCATGAGAAACACGTGTCCAGAGATGGACTTGCGGTTCTCAGGGTTTGACGCCCAATCCGCGTCTGTGTAACTAATGTTGTTGTTTTTGTTACCGTTGTAGGTGATGCCAACGTTGATGGTCGAGCAAGGTAGCAAAAGATCCACTTCACTGTCTTCTGGTACTTAGGTCCGTGATTAGCCATGTGCTGGCTTACAGTGCTCATAGCCTGTGCGAGGTCCGGCCTAGTTACCACCATTAGGTACATAAGACTACCGGCGGCGCTCTGGTACTTTTCCCGCTCAACTGTATCTGCTTCTCCACTGAAGCTCACAAGGTACTGTCGCGTCTCTAGCGGCATACCGATGGGTTTGGCCTCTGCCATGCTAAGCGTTGTAGGACGTTCTTGATGTAGGCACTCTGCTACAGCGAGAGAGAACGTGATTTTCGGTCACGCGTGATCTGGATGCCGAGGAAGTATGATGCCTCTCTGAGATCAGACATCTAGAAGCGCTCCTACATGGCCTTCTTGAACTCCTGTAGTACATACATGCTGGTGGAAAGGAGTATGACATCCACTTAAATGATGATGATGAGGATCTCATGCTCATGCTGCCAGCGATACACGCTATAGTCACATTCGCTGCGCTCAAAACTCATGCACTGCAATGTCGCATCTAACTTCTGGTTCCAAGCACGCGACGCTTGCTTGTGGTCCCTGTACGACCGTAAAGAGACTTTTGCAGCTTGCAAACCAGATACTCCTGGCCATCCATGACGAACCCCTCTGGCTGCTCCATGTAGATCTCCTCCACCGAGTCACCATTCATTCTGTCTTGACATCCATGTGGTGAACCTCAAAGTCCTTATCTACTGCATAAAAGAGGAGCGTGCACACAGAGACAAACTTTGCAATAGGACCAAAGGTTTCTGTGTAGTCGATGCCCTCTGACTACAAGTATCCATTGGAGATTACCCTCGCCTTGTACTTTTCCAGGTTGCCATCTGCTCCCCGCTTCTTCTTGAACACCCACTTGCACTTGATCACCTTACGTCCAGGTGGACGCTCTGTCAGCTCCCACGTGCCGTAGTCCAACTGCGATTGTATCTCCTGCTACACGGCTTGCACCCTTTCTGTTGCAACTGGTGCAGCCATGGCCTCCTTGTATGACGTTGGCTCATGTGAATCTGCTACAACTACAACGTTCATCTGTTCTGGTTTTTGCAGCATCCAAAAAAGGCCGCGCTCACCAGGCTTGTATCATACTCTGAGAGGGTACCTGCGACCTGGTACTAGAGCGTTAGCGGGCGGCGGATGCGATACTGCGGGTACAACTGCTGCTATCGGTGGTACTGCATCTCCTTCCTCTGCTTCTGTCAATGAGGCTGAATCTGCTGCATCAGACATGGGAGAATAGACTGATTCTTCCACTGTCACAGTGGAGGAAGGATCAGGAGAGACAGGGTCAAGAAAAATATTTGCTCCTCTTGCTTCGTCAGCTGCTTGTTCTTCTGCCTCCTCACAGATGATATTGGTACCAATGACGTTGCTTTCATGGAAGGCGATATCCCTGGAGATGACAATGTGGCCAGTATCCCTCTTGTAGAGGCAGTAGGCCTTGCTTGCCACATCATAGCCGATCATCAGCATCTGTGCGCTCTTTGCGTCCTACTTCTGTTGCTTCTCCTTCGGCACGTGCAGGGATGCCAAGCTGCCAAACGTACGGAGATGACCCATGCTTGGCTTCTTGCGGAACCACGCCTCGTACCGTGCATCTGCTCTAGCGTCTCAGTTAGATTGTGGTTCTTGACGTAGACCGCAGTGCTCATGGAGAAGTCGTAGGTCAATCGAGCTGCATGAAGCATGGAGTGCGTTGACTCAACGATGGTGCTGTTGGCGCGTTCTGCTAAACCATTTTGCTTCAACAAGCATGGCGCAATACGCTACGCCTTGATGCTTGCTGTTGCGAGGTAGTCATGAAACTCCTTGCTCAGGTACTCTCTACTGCGATCGCTGTGCAACGCCTTGATCTTCTTGCCAGTCTGGTTCTCCACCATTGCCTTGAGCTCCTTGAACCTGTCAAAGTACTGGTCCCAAGAAGTAAGGAAGTACAAAGCAGTGTAATGACTGAAATCATCAATGAAGGTTAGAAAACACACAGAGCCTCCAGAGCTCTGGGTCTACATCAGGTTACACAAGTCTGTGTGGACCAGCGACAGCACCTCCTTGGCACGCTCCTCTGCTCCAGAGAACGCCTCACGATGCTGCTTCCCTTCCAAACTGCCAATGCACAGCTGTTGCTCAAAGTTGGAGATGGTGGGCAAGTCACGCACCATTTGCTTCGCTTGAAGCTGCTGCAAGGCGCGCATGCCGATGTGGCCATAGTGCGCATGCTAGATCTCGCCATCTGTTGCCTGCACCACTGCTACAAGACTCTGCTGAAGCGGGATCTTGGTCGTCCCTAGCAGGCGGTACATGTCGCCCTCCTGCACCGACCTGGCCATCTCCTATCCAGTGTCCTTGTTGAGGATGTAGCCATAGTCACGGTAAAAAATTACACGTAGTCCTGTGTTGGTGAGAGAGGACACTGAGAGGAGGTTGAATACAGCATCAGGTACATACAACACGCCATGGAACACTCCCACTTCAATGCCACGTGGGGTCTCCAACCACATCTCCACAATCCCAATCCCCTCAGCATACACCACCCGATCATCACCCATGGCGATAGGACAGGGAGGGATGGATAGCAACTGCCTTAACCACTCCTTGTGATGTGTCGGGCTCTTGGTACACCCTGAGTCCTTGTACCATGCGAGATCCACCTTCTCGACCTGCAACATATCAGAATTCGCCATGAAGAGACGGTCGCGTACCTCGGCCACATTTGTTGGATATGGAGAAGAGAGGGAGCCTTGGAGCAGTGAATATGTTGGACTGAAAGCGCATCAGTTGTGCTAAAGAATGGCTGTTAAATCACTCAAAATGATGGAGTGCATTTAGAGCTAGAGCTTGGGCAAGTCACCCCTCTCACAAGCCACACCACTTAGCCATGGAGGCTAAGGCTCACACACTACAGTCCACAATCTCATACAAGAGAGGAAATGAGCCTAGCAATCAGGCTGACCAGTCACACACAACCTTGAGAGCTGGTGAATACTCTCATGGCACAGTCCTAGTGGTCACATCACCTAAAAACTCATGGAGAATCGCCATGTGTCCATGCCTAGCTCACAAGGATCTCACCTCACGTAAAAAGTAAGGAGTGGTACCTTTTTCCTAGTCAGCACTCTAACAAGGCAATCCTAAGACGAAGAACATTTATGGATATTTCTCCCATCAGGTCTTGACCCTGGACCTCTTGCCTTTTTCTTTTCTCAGCCTAAGGCATGGAGCCGTCACCCATGGTCACCCAGACATTAGCGGCTCATGACACCAGAAACTTCAAAAATTCATATCTCCCAATCCAATTGTTGGATGGGCCGGAACTTGGACCGTAGATAATTTACCACTTGATTTTTCTAACGGTGAAATCCGATTGACGATCGGAGCAGGAATCCAGTAGTTTCTTGGAACATGCTCCTATGGACTTGAAACTTAGCCAGATGCCTCCTTTCCCAAAAATCGCCCACTTTGTCGCAGTCAGAGTGGGCTGAGTCCACATGCCTTCATGTAGAAGTGCTCCTTGTGACGGGTCACTAGCTTGGTGCAGAAATCAGTGACCTGCTTGCTGGTTGGAGTAAACTGCATCTTGATAGCACCCTCTTGTACCATGTGCCTGATGAAGTGATATGTTATGTTAATGTTCTTGGTACGTGCATGGTGCTCAGGATTCTTGGCGAGTGCAATTGCGCTCTAGTTGTCCACACGTACAGGAAGTGGAACTCTTGCACTCCCACTCATCTCCGCCATGAGATGCTGAAGCCAAACTGCTTCCTTTGCTCCAAAACTGAGAGAGACGTACTCACCTTCCGTGCTTGAGGTGGCCACGACCACCTGCCGCTTACTACACCAGCTGATGGTCCCGCCATTCATGAGGAACACATGTCCAGAGATGGACTTGTGGTCCTCGGGGTTTGAAGCCCAATCTACGTGTGTATAGCCGATGATATTATTGTCATTGCCGTTGTACGTGATGCTTATGTTGATGCTTCTAGCAAGGTAGCGGAAGATGCGCTTATTGCCTTCTGGTGCTTATGTCCGCGATTAGCCATGTGCTGGCTCACAGCGCTCATAGCCTGATTGCCGCTCAGCTGCATCTGTTTCTCCACTGAAGCTCACGAAGTACTGCCGTGTCTCAAGCGGCATGCCGATGGGTTTTGCCTCTGCCATGCCGAACTGTTGCAAGACATCCTTGATGTAACAGTTCTGTTGCAGCGAGAGACAGCATGATTTGCTATCACGCGTACCAAGGAAGTATGACGCCTCCCCAAGATCAGACATCTGGAAGCGCTCCTGCATGGCCTCCTTGAACTCCTGCTGTGCAGGCATGCTGTTGGAAAGGAGATGTCATAGACATAGATAATGATGATCAGGATCCCATGCTCGCACTACCAGTGATACACGCTATAGTCACACTCGCTGCGCTCAGACCCAATGTACTACAATGTGGCATCCAATTTCTGATTCCAAGGACAGGACGCTTGCTTGAGGCCGTATAGCGACTTTTGCGGCTTGTAAAGCAGGTGGTCCTGGCCATCCATGACAAACCTTCCGACTGCTCCATGTAGATCTCCTTCTCCAAGTCACCGTTCAAGAATGCCATCTTGATATCCATGTGGTGAATCACGAAGTCTTTAGCTGCTGCATAAGAAAGGAGCATACACATAGAGTCAAACTTTACAAGAGGAGCAAACATTTCTGTGTAGTCAATGCCTTCTTGCTGCGAGTAGCCCTTGTTGACCAGCCTCGCCTTGTACTTTTCCAGGTTACCATGTGCTCCCCGCTTCTTCTTGAACACCCACTTGCACTTCATCACTTTGCGTCCAGGTGGACGCTCAGTCAGCTCCCATGTACCGTTGTCGAGCTGCGAGTGTTGGATCTAGAGGAGAGAGGGAGCCTTGGAGCAGCAACTATGTGGGACTGAAAGGGCATCACTTGTGCTGGAGAATGGTTGTTGAATCACTCAAAATGATGGAGTACATATAGAGCTAGAGCTTGGGTAAGTCAGCCCTCTCACAAGCCACACCACTTAGCCATGGAGGCTAAGGCTCACACACTAAAGTCCACAATCTCACACAAGGGAGGAAATAAGCCTAACAATCAGGCTGACCAGTCACACACGACCTAGAGAGCTAGAGAATACTCTCATGGTTCACTCCTAGTGGTCACATCACTCACAAACCCATGGAGAATCGCCATGTGTCCATGGCTAGCACACAAGGATCTCACCTCACCTAAAAAGCAAGGAGAGGTACCTTTATCCTAGTGAGCACACTCTGACAAGGCAATCCTAAGACCAAAGAACTTTTTGGATATTTCTCCCATCAGGTCTTGACCCTGGACCTCTTGCCTTTTTCTTTTCTCAGACTAAGGCATGGAGCCATCACCCATGGCCACCCAGACATCGGCGGTCCATGATCCCCGAAACCTTGATGATTCATATCTCCCAATCCGACCGTTGGATCCGCATGAAACTAGGACTGTAGATAATTTGTCACCAGATCTTTCCAATGATGAAGACGGATTGACGATCGAAGAAGGCATCTGGAAGTTTCCTGGAACTTTCTCTTGTGGACCTGAAATTGAGCCGGATGGCTCCTTTCCCAACGATCTCCCACTTTGGCGTAGTCAGAGTGGACTGAGTCCACATGCCTTCATGCAGAACTACTGCTTCTCAAGGGTCACTGGCTTGGTGCAGAAATCAGCGACCTACCTGCTGGTTGGAGTAAACTCCACCTTGATACCACCCTCCTGCACCATGTGCCTGATGAAGTGATATGCAATGTCAATGTGCTTGGTGCGAGCATGGTGCTCAGGATTCTTGGCGAGTGCGATTGCGCTTTGGTTGTCGACGCGCATAGGAACTGGAACTGCTACACTCCCACTCATCTCCGCCAGCATCATGTACATAAGACTGCGGACGACTGTAGATAATGATGATGAGGATCCCATGCTCTTACTACCAGCGATACACGCAGTAGTCACACTCGCTGCGCTCAAACCCCATGCACTACATTGCCGCATCCAACTTCTGGTTCCAAGCACGCGACGCTTGCTTGAGGTTGTACAGCGACTTCTGCAGCTTGCAAACCAGGTGCTCCTGGCCATCCATGACGAACCCCTCCGGCTGCTTCATGTAGATCTCCTCCTCGAAGTCTCCATTCAAGAATGCCGTCTTGACATCCATGTGCTGAACCTCGAAGTCCTCGGCTGCTGCATAAGAGAGGAGCGTGCGCACAGAGGCAAACTTTGCAACAGAGGCAAAAATTTCTGTGTACTCGATGCCCTCTTGCTGCAAGTAGCCCTTGGCGACCAGCCTCGCCTTGTACTTTTTGAGGTTACCATCTGCTCCCCGCTTCTTCTTGAACACCCACTTGCACTTGATCACCTTACATCCAGGTGGACGCTCAGTCAGCTCCCACAAGCCGTTGTCCAGCTGCGACTGTATCTCTTGTTGCACGGCTTGCGCCCAATCTACTGCATCCGGTGTTGCCATGGCCTCCTTGTATGACGTTGGCTCATCTGAATCTGCTGTAACTGCGACATTTATCTATTCTGATTTCTGCAGCATCCAGGAATGGCCGCGCTCACCAGGCTTGTAACGCACCCTAAGAGGGTACCTGCGACCTGGTGCTGGAGCGTTAGCGGACGGCAGGTGCGGTGCTGCTGGCACAACAACTGCTACTGGTGGTGCTCCATCTTTTGCTTCTACTGGTGAGGCTGTTGTATCTGGTGAATCAGACATGGGAGAGTAGAGTGATTCTCCCACTATCACAGTAGAGGAAGGATCGGGAGAGAGCGGGTCAGGAAGGATTTCTGCTCCCACTGTCTCGTCAGCTACTGGTAGTGCTGCCTCTTCACAGACAATGTTGGTGCCGATTACGTTGCTCTCGTTGAAGACGACATCCATGGAGATGATGACGTGGCCTGTATCCCTCTCATAGAGGTGATTGGCCTTGCTTGCCACATCGTAGCCAATCATCAGCATCTGCGCACTCTTTGCGTCCCATTTCTGTCGCTTCTCCTTGGGCACGTACATGTGCGCCAGGCTGCCAAATGCTCGGAGATGACCGACGCTCGGTTTCTTGCCGAACCACGCCTCGTACGGCGTCATCTGCTCCAGCGCCTTAGTTGGACTGCGGTTCTTGATGTAGACTGCAGTGCTCACGGCCTCAGCCCAGAAGTTGTAGGTCAGCCGAGCCACGTGCAGCATGGAGCGCCCTGACTCCACAATGGTACGGTTGGCGCGTTCTACTACACCATTCTGCTGCGGCAAGTACGGCGCGGTACGCTGCGCCTTGATGCCAGTTGCTGCGAGGTAGTCCTGGAACTCCTTGCTCAGGTACTCTCCACCGCGATCCTTACGCAACGCCTTGATCTTCTTGCCAGTGTGGTTCTCCACCATGGCCTTGAACTCCTTGAACCTGTCAAAGCATTAGTCCTAGGAAGGAAGGAAGTACACAGCAGTGTAACGGCTAAAATCATCAATGAAGGTCAAGAAATACCTAGAGTCTCCCAAGCTCTGGGTCTGCATCGGTCCGCACAAGTCCGTGTGGACCAGCTGCAACACCTCCTTCGTACGCTCCCCTGCTCCAAAGAACGCCTCCCGGTGCTGCCTCCCCTCCAAACAGCCGATGCACAACTGCTGCTCAAAGTTAGAGATGGTTAACAGGTCAAGTACCATCTGCTTTACTTGAAGCTGCTACAAGGCGTGCATGCCGATGTGGCCATAGCGCGCATGCCAGATCTCACCATCTGTTGCCTGCACCACTACTGCAAGACTCTGCTCACGCGGGATCTTGGTTGTCCACAGCATGCGGTACATGTCGCCTTCCTTCACCGACCTGGCCAACTCCTCTCCTGTTTCCTTGTCAAGGATGTAGCCATAGTCGTCGTCAAAGACGACTCGCAGTCTTGTGTTGGTGAGAGAGGGCACTGAGAGAAGATTGAACGGAGCTTTAGGTACGTACAGCACGCCATGGAACACTCCCACTTCAATGCCATACGGGGTCTCCAACCACATCTCCACAATCCCAATCCCTTCAGCATACACCACCTGATCATCACCCAAAGCGATAGGACGGGGAGGGATGGACAAAACTGCGTGAACCACTCCTTGTGGTGGGTCAGACTCTTGGTACACCCAGAGTCTTTGTACCACGCCAGATCCGCCTTCTCCTTCTGCGACATGTCTCAGTTCTGCACGAAGAGGCGGTCGCGCACCTCCTTGGGCACGTTCCTGTTCCCAAAATGGCGCACGCCGGTCTTGTGCTGCTGCTGCTGCTGCTCGTACTGCTAACGTTGCTGTGACTGCTGCTGCTGTTGTTATGGAAATTGCTGCTTTTACTGCTGCTGCTGCTGCTGCTCCTTTTGGTTCCTCTTGAACTTGAAGCACTCTTTCTTGTAGTGCCCCTCTTTCTGGGAATAATGGCACTTTCCCTTCTTCTTACCTCTCTGCTGCCCGGACTGCTGTTGCTGATGGTTGCGTGAGCCCATCACCATGAAAGCTGCTTCACTGCTGCTGTTGCCGCCATTGCGCTTTGCAGCATTGCGACGCAGTTCCACCTGCACCAGGTGTGTGCAGATGAAGTGGAGGTCGAGAGTTAGCTGGCACTCTAGCGTCTCTCGTACCGTATCGTAGCTGGTTTGGAGTCCCCTCAGCAACAGGAGGATGAAGCGCGTCTCTTCCACAGGGTTGCCGGCCGCTCTCAGCTGTTTTGCGAGCTCCTTTGCCCTGTCCGGGTATGCCTCTATCCCCTCACTTCCCTGTATTTTCAGGGCCATCATCTTTTCCTCCAAACGCATGAGGAATGCAGGATCCTTGCTGTCATACTTCTTGCACAACGTGTCCCACCACTCCTTTGCAGTAGCCTTGTCACTCACGTACTGAAGATGCGGGTTGGAGATGGTGTTGACAAGCAACCTGTAGGCCTGCCTCTCCTTCTTCTTCCACTCCTCATATGCCGCCGCTGCAGTTCTAGATGAACTTGCAAGTGCTGCACCTTTCTGCGGCGTCTTCCCTGCCACCACCTCAGCTGCGGTGATGCCTTTTGCTTGTGGAGGCGGAGCGCGCTCGTCGCCGCTCACCACCTCTCCTCCAAAAAGAGGCGGATACGGATCTTTCAAAACGTGAAGTTGGCGCGCCCTTCCAGCCTCTCCAAGGGCTGGGCTGCTATTACCATGCTTGCTGCTGCCATTTTGAGCTTTGGTGATGCTCAACACTGCCCTTGGGGGCGGCGCTACCCCTACTTCTGCTGTTGCTTCTGCCAGAAATCTGTCTGACAAAAAATGAATAGTAGATGCTAGCAGAGAAGGAATTTACAAAAACAGAGCCCACCACTGGAAAATGCAGCTCAAAACCTTTCAGATTGACCCATGAAACAGGGTCATTGGCAGGGGATTTTGAAAGATATGCCCACTTGAAAACAGGATGTGCTTCTGCTCCTACTCCCAAACCAATCAATAAAATGCAAATAGTTTTGCACCAATGGAAAGTTTAGGAAAAATACTACAATTTGCATGTGCCACTTTTTTAATTTGACAAAGAAACGAGAGAATCATGATCATCACAAGGTGACATTCTTACTCATAGAGAAGAGTGTAGCCCTGGCCAACCTCGTTTTGAGCATAACGCGCAATCCGACCCGTTGCAAAGCTTGTCTCGCACATGTTTAGTCATGGTTTGACCCTAACCCGTCACTCTCAAAGTGACGGCCTGTGCTGGCTAAATCTGGCAAAATCTGGCTCTGATACCAAATGTTGGATCTGGAGGAGACAAGGAGTCTTGGAGTAGCGAGCATGTGGGACTGAAAGGGCATCAGTTGTGCTGAAGAATGGTTGTTGAATCACTCAAAATGATGGAGTACATATACAGCTAGAGCTTGGGCAAGTCAGCCCTCTCACAAGCCACACCACTTAGCCATGGAGGCTAAGGCTCACACACTAGAG
>SZWC01040490.1:1788-11894 GCA_023375785.1 Penium margaritaceum
AAGTGGTGCGAACTGGTTGCGGAGTGGTGCGAACTGGTTGCGGAGTGGTGCGGACTGGTTGCGGAGTGGTGCGAACTGGTTGCGGAGTGGTGCGAACTGGTTGCAGAGTAGTGCGAACTGGTTGCGGAGTGGTGCGAACTGGCTACGGAGTGGTGTGAACTGGTTGCGAAGTGGTGCGAACTGGTTGCGGAGTGGTGCGACCTGGTTGCGGAGTGGTGCGAACTGGCTGCGGAGTGGTGCAAACGCGTTGCGGCGTGATGTTAACTAGTTGCAGAGTGGTGCGAACATGGTGCGGACTGGTGCGAACTGGTTGCGGAGTGGTGCGAACTGGTCGCGGAGTGGCGCGAACGGGCTGCGGAGTGGTGCCAATTGGTTGCGGGGTGGTGCAAAGTTGCGGAGTGGTGTGAACTGGTTGCAGAGTGGTGCGAACTGCTTGCGCAGTGGTGCAAACCGGTTGCGTATTGGAGCAAACTGGTTCCAGAGTGGTGCGAACTGGTTGTGGAGTGGTAGGAACTGGTTGTGGAGTGGTGCAAACTGGTTGCGGAGCGGTGCAAACTGGTTGCGGAGTGGTGCGAACTGGTTACGGAGTGGTGCAAACTGGTTGCAGAGTGGTGCGAACTGGTTGCGGATTGGTGCGAACTGGTTGCGGAGTGGTGCAAACTGGTTGCAGAGTGGTGCCAATGGGTTGCGGAGTGGTACGAACTGGTTGCGGAGTGGTGCGATCTGGTTGAGGAGTGGTGCGAATTGGTTGCGGAGTGGTGTGAACCGGTTGCCGAGTGGTGCGAACCGGTTGAGGAGTGGTGCGAACGGGTTGCGGAGTGGTGCGAACTGGTTGAGGAGCTGTGCAAACTGGTTTCGGAGTGGTGCCATTTGGTTGCGGAGTGGTGCGAACTGGTTGAGGAGTGGTGCGAACGGGTTGCGGAGTGGTGCGAACTGGTTGAGGAGCTGTGCAAACTGGTTTCGGAGTGGTGCCATTTGGTTGCGGAGTGGTGCGAACTGGTTGCGGAGTTATGTGAACTGGTTGCGGAGTGGTGCCAATTGGATGCGGAGCGGTGCAAACTGGTTGCGGAGTGGTGCGAACTGGTTGTGGAGAGGTGTGAACTGGTTGTGGAGTGGTGAGAACTGGTTGCAGAGTGGTGCAAACTGGTTGCGGAGTGGTCAGAACTGGTTGCAGAGTGGTGCAAACTAGCTGCGGAGTGGTGTGAACTGGTTGCGGGGTGGTGCAAAATGGTTTGCGGAGTCGTGTGAACTGCTTGCGGAGTGGTGCGAACTGGTTGCGGAGTGGTGCAAACTGGTTGTGGCGTGGTGCGAACTGGTTGCGGAGTGGTGCGAGCTGGTTGAGGAGTGGTGCGAACCGGTTGCGGAGTGGTGCCAACTTGTTGTGGAGTGGTGCGAACTTGTTGTGGAGTGGTGCGAACTGGTTGCGGAGTGGTACGAACAGGCTGCGGAGTGGTGTGAAGTGGTTGCGGAGTGGTGCGAACTGGTTGCGGAGTGCTGTAAACTGGTTGCGGAGTGCTGCGAACTGGTTTTGGAGTGGTGCGAACTGGTTGTGGAGTGGTGGGACTGGTTGCGGAGTGGTGCGAACTGGCTGCGGACTGGTGCAAACTGGTTGCGGCGTGGTGTGAGCTGAGTGCGGAGTGGTTCGAACTGGTTGCGGATTGGTGCAAACGAGTTGAGGAGTGCTGCGAACTGGTTGCGGAGTGGTGGGAGCTGGTATCAGAGTGGTGCGAACGTGTTGCGGAGTGGTGCAAACTGGTTGCGGAGTGTTGCATACTGGTTGCGGAGTGGTGCAAATTGGTTGCGGAGTGGTCCGAACTGGTTGCGGAGTGGTGCATACTGGTTGCTGAGTGGTGCGAACTAGTTGCGGAGTGGTACGAACTGGTTGGGGAGTGGTGCGAACTGGTTGTGGAGTGCTCGGAACTGGTTGCAGAGTGGTGCGAACTGGTTGCAAAGTGGTGCAAACTGGTTTCAGAGTGGTGCAAACTGGCTGTGGAGTGGTGCAAACGCATTGCGGAGCGGTGGAAACTGGTTGCGAAGTGGTGCGAATTGGTTGCGGAGTGGTGCGAACTGGTCGCGGAGTGGGGCAAACTGGCTGCGGAGTGGTGCGAACTGATTGTGGGGTGGTGCAAACTGGTTGCGGAGTGGTGTGAACTGGTTGCGGAGTGGTGCAAACTGGTTGAGGAGTGGTGCAAACCGGTTGCGGAATGGTGCAAACTGGTTCCGGAGTGGTGCCAACTCGTTGTGGAGTGGTGCGTACTGGTTGCGGAGTGGTATGAACTGGCTGCGGAGTGGTACAAACTGGTTGCAGAGTGGTGCATACGGGTTGCGGAGTGGTGCAAGCTGGTTACAGAGTGGTGCGAACTGGTTGCGGAGTGGTGTAAACTGGTTGCGGAGTTGTGCGAACTGGTTGCGGAGTGGTGGAAACTGGCTGCGGAGTGGTGCAAACTGGTTGCGGAATGGTGCGAACTGGTTTCCGAGTAGTGCGAACTGGTTGCGCAGCGGTGCGAACTGGTTGCGGAGTGGTACGAAGTGGTTGCGGGGTGGTGCGAGCTGGTTGCGGAGTGGTGCAAACTGGTTGCGGAGCGGTGCAAACTGGTTGTGGAGTGGTGCAAACTGGTTGCGAAGTGGTACGAACTGGTTGCGGAGTGGTGCGAGCTGGTTGCGGAGTGGTGCGAACTGGTTGCGAAGTGGTACGAACTGGTTGCGGAGTGGTGCGAGCTGGTTGCGGAGTGGTGCGAAGTGGTTGCGGAGTGGTGCGAATAGGCTCGGGAGTGGTGTGAACTGGTTGTGGACTGGTGCGAACTGGTTGCGGAGTGCTGCAAACTGGTTGTGGAGTGGTGCGAACTGGTTGCGGAATCGTGCAAACTGGTTGCGGATTGGTTCGAACTGGTTGTGGAGTTGTACGAACCGGTTGCGGAAAGGTGCAAACTGGTTGCAAAGTGGTGCGAACTGGTTGCGGGGTGGTGCAAACTGGTTGCAGAGTAGTGCAAACTGGTTGCGGGGTGGTGGGAGCTGGCTGCGGAGTGGTGCAACCTGATTTCGGAGTGGTGCGAACGTGTTGCGGAGTGGTGCAAACTGGTTGTGGAGTGGTGCGAACTGGTTGCGGGGTGGTGCGAACTGGTTGCGGAGTGGTGCATACTGGTTTCAGAGTGGTGCGAACTGGTTGCGGAGTGGTGCGAACTGGTTGTGGAGTGGTGGGAGCTCGTTGTGGAGTGGTGGGAACTGGTTGCGAAGTGGTGCAAACTGGTTGCGGAGTGGTGCGAAAGGGTTGCGGAGTGGTGGGAACTGGTTGCAGACTGGTGCGAACTGGTTGCGGAATGGCGCGAACTGGTTGCGGAGTGGTGCGAACTGGTTACGGAGTGGTGCAAACTGGTTGAGGAGTGTTGGGAACTGTTGAAAAAATTGCCCCTCCGCATGCCCAAGTGCGGCGCCGGGAGGCGCCGACGAGCCGCCAGAAAGTGAAAACTCCGCTCTTGCGGATATGGCGACTCGACAATTGCTCGGATCCTAAAATGGAGGAATTCCCCATAAAGTTGACGAGTTGAAGAATCCGGTGGAAGTTGTTTCGCCGGAATCGGACAAGTATCGAGGGAGATATGGCCTTCCAAAGTTGGGGTGTGCGCAGCGGCTCTGGGAGCCGGCTGCGACTCGAAATCCGGTCGATAATCGACCGGATCGAGTAACAAAATTACCATGTGGAGAAAATGCTCCGATAGGCCTGCCGAGGCGTCTGGTGGATGATCCACCTGATCAGGTGGATCATCCACCGGATCCAGTAGTGCAGGTTGTTACTGAGGGACTTAGCCAAAATCCTGGCTCGACGTCCGAAACTCAGTATTACGTTTTGTTACTCGGGGACTTGGTCAAAATTCTGACTGAAGGTCCGCGGACAGGTTTCGAACCTCGTCACACCCCATCACCAAACTCGACCCAAACGTGGGTAGGGTGCGTGGAAACAGTGCAGGGGACCCCTACACTACGTGCAAGTGGACCTGCGCCTTGGGAAAGGCGCTTCGCACGTGAACGAAGGCGCCACGGCATGTGCGCGCCATGGAAGCATTAGGCGTTTCTGTTGTGGGTGAGACCTGCGCTTCGGCAAGCATAACTTGGGCTAAGCTTGGCCAAATCAAGCGCGGTTTGGTGCGTTGGAAAGCACATGACTAGCCCTATAAATGTTGTGATCATGTCTATGATCAAAATATAACACAAAAGGACGTTATTCCCTTCGCAAACTGACTGTCTCTAAATTCCTGCTCACATAGCGTGAGGCTACCAGAAAGCTCACGCTCAGTCTCAGATTCACCCAAAACAGTAGACGTGATCCACTAGAGACTATCAGACCAACGTCAGGACCGCACCACCCGGCTCTCTTCTTGACAGGAACTGGTCGCGGAGTGGTGCAAACGGGTTGTGGAGTGGTGCCACTGGTTGAGGAGTGGTGTGAACTGGTTACGGAGTGGTGCGAACTGGTTGCGGAGTGGTGGGAACTGGTTGCGGAGTGGTGCGAACTGGTTGCGGAGTGGTGCGAACAGGCTGCGAAGTTGTGTCAACTGGTTGTGGACTGGTGCAAACTGGCTGCGGTGTGGTGCAAACTGGTTGTGGAGTGGTGCGAACTGGTTGCGAAGTTGTTCAAACTGGTTGCGGAGTGGTGCGAACTAGTTGCGGATTGGTGCGAACTGGTTGCGGAGTGGTACGAACTGGTTGCGGAGTGGTGCGAACTGGTTGCGGAGTTGTGCAAACTGGTTGCGGAGTGGTGTGAACTGGTTTCGGTGTGGTGCGAACTGGTTGTCGAGTGGTGCAACCTTGTTGCGGAGTTGTGCAAACTGGTTGCGGAGTGGTGCTAACTGGTTGCGGAGTGGTGCGAACTGGTTGCGGTGTGGTGCAAACTGGTGGTGGAGTGGTGCGAACTGGTTGCGGAGTTGTGCAAACTGGTTGCGGAGTGGTACGAACTGGTCGCGGAGTGGTGCAAACTGGTTGCGAAGTGGTGCGAACTGGTTGCGGAGTGGTTCGAACTGGTTGCAGAGTAGTGCGAACTGGTTGTGGGGTGGTGGGAGCTGGCTGCGGAGTTGTGCAACCTGATTTCGGAGTGGTGCGAACATGTTGCGGAGTGGTGCAAACTGGTTGTGGAGTGGTGCAACCTGGTTGCGGAGTTGTGCAAACTGGTTGCGGAGTGGTACGAACTGGTCGCGGAGTGGTGCAAACTGGTTGCGAAGTGGTGCGAACTGGTTGCGGAGTGGTTCGAACTGGTTGCAGAGTAGTGCGAACTGGTTGTGGGGTGGTGGGAGCTGGCTGCGGAGTTGTGCAACCTGATTTCGGAGTGGTGCGAACATGTTGCGGAGTGGTGCAAACTGGTTGTGGAGTGGTGCAACCTGGTTGCGGAGTTGTGCAAACTGGTTGCGGAGTGGTACGAACTGGTCGCGGAGTGGTGCAAACTGGTTGCGAAGTGGTGCGAACTGGTTGCGGAGTGGTTCGAACTGGTTGCAGAGTAGTGCGAACTGGTTGTGGGGTGGTGGGAGCTGGCTGCGGAGTTGTGCAACCTGATTTCGGAGTGGTGCGAACATGTTGCGGAGTGGTGCAAACTGGTTGTGGAGTGGTGCAACCTGGTTGCGGAGTTGTGCAAACTGGTTGCGGAGTGGTACGAACTGGTCGCGGAGTGGTGCAAACTGGTTGCGAAGTGGTGCGAACTGGTTGCGGAGTGGTTCGAACTGGTTGCAGAGTAGTGCGAACTGGTTGTGGGGTGGTGGGAGCTGGCTGCGGAGTTGTGCAACCTGATTTCGGAGTGGTGCGAACATGTTGCGGAGTGGTGCAAACTGGTTGTGGAGTGGTGCAACCTGGTTGCGGAGTTGTGCAAACTGGTTGCGGAGTGGTACGAACTGGTCGCGGAGTGGTGCAAACTGGTTGCGAAGTGGTGCGAACTGGTTGCGGAGTGGTTCGAACTGGTTGCAGAGTAGTGCGAACTGGTTGTGGGGTGGTGGGAGCTGGCTGCGGAGTTGTGCAACCTGATTTCGGAGTGGTGCGAACATGTTGCGGAGTGGTGCAAACTGGTTGTGGAGTGGTGCAACCTGGTTGCGGAGTTGTGCAAACTGGTTGCGGAGTGGTACGAACTGGTCGCGGAGTGGTGCAAACTGGTTGCGAAGTGGTGCGAACTGGTTGCGGAGTGGTTCGAACTGGTTGCAGAGTAGTGCGAACTGGTTGTGGGGTGGTGGGAGCTGGCTGCGGAGTTGTGCAACCTGATTTCGGAGTGGTGCGAACATGTTGCGGAGTGGTGCAAACTGGTTGTGGAGTGGTGCAACCTGGTTGCGGAGTTGTGCAAACTGGTTGCGGAGTGGTACGAACTGGTCGCGGAGTGGTGCAAACTGGTTGCGAAGTGGTGCGAACTGGTTGCGGAGTGGTTCGAACTGGTTGCAGAGTAGTGCGAACTGGTTGTGGGGTGGTGGGAGCTGGCTGCGGAGTTGTGCAACCTGATTTCGGAGTGGTGCGAACATGTTGCGGAGTGGTGCAAACTGGTTGTGGAGTGGTGCAACCTGGTTGCGGAGTTGTGCAAACTGGTTGCGGAGTGGTACGAACTGGTCGCGGAGTGGTGCAAACTGGTTGCGAAGTGGTGCGAACTGGTTGCGGAGTGGTTCGAACTGGTTGCAGAGTAGTGCGAACTGGTTGTGGGGTGGTGGGAGCTGGCTGCGGAGTTGTGCAACCTGATTTCGGAGTGGTGCGAACATGTTGCGGAGTGGTGCAAACTGGTTGTGGAGTGGTGCAACCTGGTTGCGGAGTTGTGCAAACTGGTTGCGGAGTGGTACGAACTGGTCGCGGAGTGGTGCAAACTGGTTGCGAAGTGGTGCGAACTGGTTGCGGAGTGGTTCGAACTGGTTGCAGAGTAGTGCGAACTGGTTGTGGGGTGGTGGGAGCTGGCTGCGGAGTTGTGCAACCTGATTTCGGAGTGGTGCGAACATGTTGCGGAGTGGTGCAAACTGGTTGTGGAGTGGTGCAACCTGGTTGCGGAGTTGTGCAAACTGGTTGCGGAGTGGTACGAACTGGTCGCGGAGTGGTGCAAACTGGTTGCGAAGTGGTGCGAACTGGTTGCGGAGTGGTTCGAACTGGTTGCAGAGTAGTGCGAACTGGTTGTGGGGTGGTGGGAGCTGGCTGCGGAGTTGTGCAACCTGATTTCGGAGTGGTGCGAACATGTTGCGGAGTGGTGCAAACTGGTTGTGGAGTGGTGCAACCTGGTTGCGGAGTTGTGCAAACTGGTTGCGGAGTGGTGCAAACTGGTTGCGGAGTGGTGCGAACTGGTTGTGGCGTGGTGCGAACTGGTTGTGGAGTGGTGCAAACTGGTTGCGGGGTGGTGCGAACTGGTTGCGGAGTGGTGCAAAGTGGTTGCAGAGTGGTGCGAACTGGTTGCCGAGTGGTGCGAACCGGTTGCAGAGTGGTGCGAACTGGCTGCGGAGTGGTGCAAACGCGTTGCGGAGTGGTGCAAACTGGTTGCAGAGTGGTGCGAACTGGTTGCGGAGTGGTGCCAACTGGTCGCAGAGTGGCGCAAACTGGCTGCGGAGTGGTGCAAACTGGTTGCGGGGTGGTGCAAACTGGTTGCGGAGTGGTGTGAACTGGTTGCGGAGTGGTGCGAACTGGTTTCGGAGTGGTGCAAACTGGTTGCGGCGTGGTGCGAACTGGTTGCTGTGTGGTGCAAACTGGTTGCGGAGTTGTGCGAACCGGTTGCGGAGCGGTGCGAACTGGTTCCGGAGTGGTGCCAACTCGTTTTGGAGTGGTGCGAACTGGTCGCGGAGTGGTACGAACTGGCTGCGGAGTGGTGCGAAATGGTTGTGGAGTGGTGCGAACTGGTTGCGGAGTGGTGCAAACTGGTTGCGAAGTGGTGCGAACTGGTTGCGGAGTGGTGCGAACGGGTTGCGGAGTGGTGCAAACTGGTTGCGGAATGGTGCAAACCGGTTGCGGAATGGTGCGAACTGGTTGGGGAGTGGTGCGAACTGGTTGCGGAGTGGTGCGAACGGGTTGCGGAGTGGTGCAAACTGGTTGCGGAATGGTGCAAACCGGTTGCGGAATGGTGCGAACTGGTTGGGGAGTGGTGCGAACTGGTTGCGGAGTGGTGCGAACGGGTTGCGGAGTGGTGCAAACTGGTTGCGGAATGGTGCAAACCGGTTGCGGAATGGTGCGAACTGGTTGGGGAGTGGTGCGAACTGGTTGCGGAGTGGTGCGAACGGGTTGCGGAGTGGTGCAAACTGGTTGCGGAATGGTGCAAACCGGTTGCGGAATGGTGCGAACTGGTTGGGGAGTGGTGCGAACTGGTTGCGGAGTGGTGCGAACGGGTTGCGGAGTGGTGCAAACTGGTTGCGGAATGGTGCAAACCGGTTGCGGAATGGTGCGAACTGGTTGGGGAGTGGTGCGAACTGGTTGCGGAGTGGTGCGAACGGGTTGCGGAGTGGTGCAAACTGGTTGCGGAATGGTGCAAACCGGTTGCGGAATGGTGCGAACTGGTTGGGGAGTGGTGCGAACTGGTTGCGGAGTGGTGCGAACGGGTTGCGGAGTGGTGCAAACTGGTTGCGGAATGGTGCAAACCGGTTGCGGAATGGTGCGAACTGGTTGGGGAGTGGTGCGAACTGGTTGCGGAGTGGTGCGAACGGGTTGCGGAGTGGTGCAAACTGGTTGCGGAATGGTGCAAACCGGTTGCGGAATGGTGCGAACTGGTTGGGGAGTGGTGCGAACTGGTTGCGGAGTGGTGCGAACGGGTTGCGGAGTGGTGCAAACTGGTTGCGGAATGGTGCAAACCGGTTGCGGAATGGTGCGAACTGGTTGGGGAGTGGTGCGAACTGGTTGCGGAGTGGTGCGAACGGGTTGCGGAGTGGTGCAAACTGGTTGCGGAATGGTGCAAACCGGTTGCGGAATGGTGCGAACTGGTTGGGGAGTGGTGCGAACTGGTTGCGGAGTGGTGCGAACGGGTTGCGGAGTGGTGCAAACTGGTTGCGGAATGGTGCAAACCGGTTGCGGAATGGTGCGAACTGGTTGGGGAGTGGTGCGAACTGGTTGCGGAGTGGTGCGAACGGGTTGCGGAGTGGTGCAAACTGGTTGCGGAATGGTGCAAACCGGTTGCGGAATGGTGCGAACTGGTTGGGGAGTGGTGCGAACTGGTTGCGGAGTGGTGCGAACGGGTTGCGGAGTGGTGCAAACTGGTTGCGGAATGGTGCAAACCGGTTGCGGAATGGTGCGAACTGGTTGGGGAGTGGTGCGAACTGGTTGCGGAGTGGTGCGAACGGGTTGCGGAGTGGTGCAAACTGGTTGCGGAATGGTGCAAACCGGTTGCGGAATGGTGCGAACTGGTTGGGGAGTGGTGCGAACTGGTTGCGGAGTGGTGCGAACGGGTTGCGGAGTGGTGCAAACTGGTTGCGGAATGGTGCAAACCGGTTGCGGAATGGTGCGAACTGGTTGGGGAGTGGTGCGAACTGGTTGCGGAGTGGTGCGAACGGGTTGCGGAGTGGTGCAAACTGGTTGCGGAATGGTGCAAACCGGTTGCGGAATGGTGCGAACTGGTTGGGGAGTGGTGCGAACTGGTTGCGGAGTGGTGCGAACTGGTTGAGGAGTGGTGCAAACTGGTTGCGGAGTGGTGCGAACTGGTTGCGGAGTGGTACGAACTGGTTGGGGAGTGCTGCGAACTGATTGCGGAGTGGTGCGAACAGGCTGCGGAGTGGTGTACACTGGTTGTGGACTGGTGCGAACTGGTTGCAAAGTGGTGCGAACTGGTTGTGGAGTGGTGCGAACTGGTTGCGGAGTTGTGAAAACTGGTTGCCGAGTGGTGCGAACTGGTTGCAGATTGGTGCAAACTGGTTGCTGAGTGGTACAAACTGGTTTCGGAGTGATGCGAACTGGTTGCGGAGTTGTCCGATCTCGGTGCGGAGTGGTGTGAACTGGTTGCGGAGTGGTGCGAACTGGATGCGGAGTGGTGGGAGCTGGCTGCGGAGTGGTGCAAACTGGTTTCGGAGTGGTGCGAACGTGTTGCGGAGTGGTGCAAACTGGTTGCGGAGTGGTGCATACTCGTTACGGAGTGGTGCGAACTGGCTGCGGAGTGGTGCATAGTGGTTGCGGAGTGGTGCGAACTGGTTGCGGAG
>SZWC01040492.1:0-11893 GCA_023375785.1 Penium margaritaceum
TAGAGAGTCAACGGATTAGTTCCTGGCGCATCAAAGGCTGTTCTCAAGGTAATGCTCAGGCTTTCTCTCCCCCCCTCTCTCCACCCCCCCCCTCGCCCAGGTACGTGGTGCCGCCAGCCCACAGGCTACGCTTTGAGAGGCTGGCACAGAGTCTCGCAGCAGAGCAGTACAAGGCGTGCCCTGAGTTTCTGCGCCACAAGGTAATGTCTGCTGCCGCCTCTGCCTTCTTCAAGTCCTTACACTCTCTGTCTTTCTTTGGACTCCTTCCACTCTTTGTCTGTCTTTGGACTCCTTCCAGTCTTTGTCTTTCGTTTTTTTGCTATAGAAGTAATGGTGGGGGGGATACCAACGTCTTGCACACCACAGCAAACGGGATGAAGAATACAAATGGTTCTCGGGCACGGCCGTGCGGCAGGGACCGCTACACCCTTGCATCCATGGGCTCGACATAACACAGGTCAGAAAGTGCAAAGCTCGCGCCCCTGCCTCCAACGCTGGTAGGATAGCTAGAGAAATCAGCACCGGGCCCATGGTACCCCCCTTTCGAACTCCCATGTGACTCTCCAACGCCGCAGGAGCTTGAACACCAAAGAAGAGAAGCTTTGTAGCTTCCATGTAGAGTTGTTGGAGGAAGGGGATTCATTATCCAAAGTCGAGATCTCGAATAGCCTCGAACACAGCACCCCGCTCTACCCCGTTGAAGACATCGCAGATGTCCAGACGAAGCAGCCAATGAATAGGATGTGCCGCAAGCATAGCCCGCACACCTCGAACCAACACAGTTGCTCCTGGAAATCCAACATTAAATTGAAGTGTTCTCAAAGTCTGTGCCTTTTGAACCCTACCGCGTGGTAAGAGAAGGAGAGCCTGAAGACGAAGGAGCGCCTCCCCTAAAGCAATCGGCTGGACCCCCGCCTCCTCTGAGTCACCCTTCAAGATAAAAATGAGGCGCATTGCACCCCAAGAGAAGAGAGACCTGCCCGGGCAGCCCCTCGCCAATGATGACGGAGAGGAAGTCCAGCAATGCTTATGGGCCCATGGCTGTGTCTATCACAAAGTGGCAGAGCATGTTCGTAGTAAGGCCCTCGGGGGCAGCTGCAGAGCCCCTAAGACCATCTGTGAGGGCCTCAAGGAGCAACTCTGTGGTCAGCTCCTTGTCTAATGCCGGCGTGGGCGAGACGTAGGCCGTGACTCAATCTAGAGGCAAGAATATGGTCACTGGATGGCTTCCCTGCAAGGCACAACTGTATCCTCTGTACTTGTTGTAGGCGGGTGAGACACAAACAAGCTCATAACCCTAGGAGGATTCCCCACATGCACTAGCCTCATTGCTCGCTACCGTTGCTCAACTATCCCCACCTCTGCTTCTGCTATAGACTGCCATGTGAGTCGGCAAGCTCGAAGGCTTATGCGAAAGGCCGGGCGTGCAACCAAAGCTGCCTCCTCTGCAAGGCCCACCCAATCCCCATCCTGTAACCTGCTGCACCACTTCATGAGGACGTCAGACACAAATCGCGAGAGTCATCATTGGTGAAAGTGTCTCGATAAGATCTCTCCAGCGCAATCTACGGTGTGTAATTCTGACTCCAAACAACTGAGTTATGGCCGAGAGACGGAGGTGACCATAATGGTGGTGTAACATTGTGTTTTTTTTGGTAGATCAATAAGAGAGTCCTCCTTATTTTTGAAGAGTTGACTGTATTAGGAAAAGGGAGCATGCAACGCCGCCATGGACCGGCACAACTATGTGGTATATAAAAGCTGCCACCATGGCACAATATGGTGGGCATGCAAGCTAGGTGTCCACAAGGGCGGGCTTTACCCCGCATAGGTCAGAGAACACCAAAGCTTGGCGCACACGCTCGCGCCGAGCAACCGGCGCGACCTCGAGTGGAAGAGGGGCCCGAGACAGGGAGTGAGACAGTGTAGTGGCGGATGTCGACACACTGGGCGCGAACGCCGGCAAAGGAGGCGCGTTGGGCCAGGGCTGCCATCTCACGCTTGGCCCAATGCTCGAAGGCCTCGGCAGAGCACTAACGGGGCCCGTAAGCGAAGCAGAGCTATGCTAACCGGCAAAGAAAGGTCCATAACTCATCTCCCAGGCCGTCAAGGATCTCCCACGCCAGCGGACAGAAGAAATGTCCCTTGCGCGGCGTCGTCATGTACATGGCCTGCTTGTCCCGCTCCGCCACCCGCTCGGCGGCTCTTTGCCGGGTGGCCCGCTATCCTTGTGCATCCACGGTGGTGACGTCCAGGACCCATGTGGTCCCGGCCGCGCGGTCCGTCAAGGTAAGGTCCGGGGGTAAGAAACGCTGGCCGCAAGGGAGCGGCAACACCTGCTTGGGCTCTATGTGGACGGTGAGGTGGTGCTCCTGGTAGATGTCTGCTAGCTCGTCGCGGATGAGAACTGTTGGCCACGTCGTCGCATCGAAACGGTCCAGGATTTGTAGCCACGAGGACTCGAGGCAAAGCGCACGCACACGAAAGTCAACGCAAGGTATGACGCCGAGACGAAGAAGTGTCATCCCCGCCAAGACGTCCTCCATGCTGCCCAGCTGCTCAAGTCCACAGACCTGCTCCTGGAGCCGCCACTCTCTGCACTCCACTTGAAAGGACTCGACCCCCACAGAGCACCCCTGTAGCTGCACCCTTGAAGAGTCCAAGGAAGGTTTGCGAGAAGCGGCGGCACCTCTACCCCGACCGCTGCCACAGCAGGTAGAGCTGTTAATTCGATTTTTGAGTCGATTTGGAAAAATTGAATCAAATCGAAAATCGGGAGAATCGATCTGGAAAAAAATCGAAATTGAGAGAATCGTCACTGGCAATTTAATCGCCGATTTGATTTCAAGTTACCGCCGGGGCCTAAATTCAATTTGTTTTCGATGTGGAGATTCAATCCATTCAATCTTTCAAATCGAATCGATTCAGACAAAAGACAGAATACAAACAGTTTGTGTGGATTTTCTGGGTGGAACAGACTCCATTCGTCAATCCTTCTTGCTGACATTCCATTCCCTTCACTGAAAGCCAGTTTCTGGTACGTAAACTCATGCCCTATTTGGTTTTCATCTTGCAAAACGATTAAATCGATTGGACAAACCAATTTGCAAGTCAATCACAAGTTGGGGTGGGGGTGTTGCAAAACGATTTGATTTATGATCGAATCGTCACGATTCGATCGATTCACGAAAATCAAAAGTGGCAATTCTAGCGATTTTCAATTCAATTTAATCGAATCGAAATCGAATTAACAGCCCTAACAGCAGGCACTTCCCCGGCTGCACCCAAAGCCTATGGAGCGCAGCTGCCTCCACCATGGTCACCATGCAAGCGGCAAGAAGCAGAGGCGGCCCATAGACGGTTGCGTCATGCTGGAAGGCCCCCATGTGGCCCCGCCGGCTGCCATCCGCCTCCACTTGCGTCTGGGTAGAGGTGCACAAACGAGTACCGCTACTCGCGTGGTACTTGCGATAGTAGTGGTACTCGCGAGTACCTCCGCATGCGAGAACAGCCTGCCAAAAGTCTGCGGGTACCACGCGTGGTACTCGTTGGCTGACGAGTACCATGCGGGGTACTCGCACGTCGCGAGTACCACGCGTGGTACCCGCAGACTTTTGGCAGGCTGTTNCAGAATCATGTGCTGAGTAACGTCCATGTGTCAGATCCATCTGGAAAATTTTCTTTTTTTTCTTTTTCTTGAAAAACCTTTCTGCAATGCAAGATGCTCTCCTAAAAGCATCACAGAGGGGCACGTATGCAACTAACTTTACGATGAACATACAGTGCTTTGCAGCATTTTTTGTGAAGTGTAAGATGTTGCCACCACTTTTTTTTGGTCAGATTTATGTTGAGCGTGAATTGTACATGTTTCCCCCTTTTTTTTGGAAAATTTTGGCCACTTTTTTTTGCTACAGACATCAGGGCGCGCCCTAATTATTTATAGGGCGCGCCTTATGTGGAAAAAACGCCTTACGCCTTAAAGTATAAGGCGTCCGCCTTGCCAACACTGATCTGTACCCTCCGCCTGTGTTCATAGTGACGCAGAAACTTTCACGAAACCCGGTCTGCAATTGTTTCCTGCGCACGTCAATTGCATATCGAAACAAAATCCCCCCACCCCCCCTGGCCAAACCCTCGCAACTCCTCTCGTCACTCCGCCCGCCCGCCAGAGAGAGTACCCCGATAACGCGAGTACTCGCGGTGGTACTCGCCGGCAGCGAGTACCACCGCAAGTACTCGCCAAGTACTCGTGCATGCGAGCACACAGGCCCCCAGGTACTCGTGCATGCGAGTACGAGGCCAGATACTCGGCGAGTACTCGTTTGTGCACCTATACGTCCGGGAGCCAACCTCTAAGACTGGGCCTAAGGCCAAGTCGAATAGAGTAAGGTCAAGGGGGTCACCTTGCCGTACCCCTCGAGTAGTTTGTGTTTTTAGTACATATGTAACTGTGACGGAGTATAACTCGATAGGAGCTTGGCAGAATTTTGTGTCACCACTCTTTGAAAAGCGTCTGTTGGAGATCTATCCAACACAACAATGTGCGCTCAATTTCGAGTTCAAATAGCTAAGTTATGCCTTTGTGACCGAATTGTACAGGGTGGTGACGTGACATTGTGTTTGCCCCGAGTGCAACATGGACCCCACTTGTGAGACAAAAGTGCACGTAACGAGAACAAGATATTGTGTCCGTTGCGAGTGCACCGTGGCCGTGACTTGAGAAAGACACAGAGGTGACCACGAGAGTGACAAGGCATGTGTCACCGATGTGTCTAGTAGGCTTCGACATGTGAGAAGTGACAAGCTCGATGGCTTGAGTTCGCCGTCGAGCAAAGAACTCAACTAGAAGAAAGGAAACGCACTCGCAAGCGAGTAAAATGAAGATTCGGTTACCTACTAGGGAACAAGCTCGAAAAAAAGCATGAGAGGAGAAAGCTAATTAGGAGGCAACACAAAAGGTCAAGCGCGAGCCAAAGTCTCGCCAAGATAACAGACTTGAAGGTGAGCCGAAAGTGTCCCACGACCCGGAAGCAACAAGGGCGAGAATAAAGCCTACTATTATTTTTGACACCAGCTAGGTCGCGGCCACTCTCTCAGCCGGTTCAATTGATTTGAAAGAGGCGGAAGATGACTTGCGACTATTGTTGGCAAGAGAAAAACATTGTGAGGGGTACTCGTGATTGGATTGACACTGAGAGAACGGTCGCAAAGGCAAGGCTCGTGAAATGGATTTCAAAATGGAGATAGCAAAGAAAAGCCGTAATTAGTACCAGCGAATTGCAAGAGAGGGAACGAGCTTTGAAGATTGTATTTGGAGCAAGGTGACGAGTGTAAAAAAAAATAGAAAGAAATGCATATATTTTGTGGTGCAAGGCAACACATGGTGTGAGGGGCCGATAGAAATGAAGCTCAATTGTTGTTATTTGTTGTTTTTTTGTACAGAGATTGCAACTTTAATGCAACAAACTTAAAACAACCTAAAATCAAGACAGATTGTCGCAATCATTTCTTGGTTGCAACGATACGTCAATAGTGTTTAGCGACCGACATCCTAAGATTGCGTCAAGCTTGACACAAGCGCGTGAAGCAAATAGTCCAAATCGAATCCAAATGACCATCTCATCAGAAATTGCATTCACAAAGTTTTTTTTTTTTTTAAATAAATAATTGTAAGTAAACAAACAAATCATAACTTTATTAAAAACCAACGACAGTTTTGAAAAGCGTAGCAAGTCAACTGAGACAAAAAAACCACTCCGGCGACAGAGGACAATCATTTAGTTTTAAAACAATTTTTTTGAGCTCGCCAAGCCTTTCGATGATTAATCATATACACCCGTGTTGTATTGGCACGAGAGCCAAAATCTACCGCTGACAACATCGTTCGTCCTCACTCTTCTGAGACACTTTTTACATAGCGCAATGAGTAGAACTCATACGTTACACTCAAGGTGTGTCAGAAGTGTCCTGAAAGAGTGAAAACAATCGACAATGTCAGTGGTTGACTTGGTTCTGATACCAATGTAGCGCGGGTGTATGACAGAGCATCAAAAGACTCGGCATACTTGGAATAAGTCATTGTTGTAAAACTGAATAATCGTCTTTCATCGCTAGAGTAATCTTTCCTGAGTCGTTATGGCTCGCTACGCCTTTCAAAGTGACGTCGTTGTTTCTTTATATATTTATGGTTTGTCTATTGATTTACAATTTTTTTTGTTGAAAAATTCGATGAATTTTTTGTGAACGCGATTCCCATCGAAATGATCGTTTGGATTCGATTTCAACTATTTGCTTCATGTGCTTGCGTTAAGCTTGATGCGACCTCATGATGTTGGTTGTAGAACAGTGTTGACTGACTGTTACAGTCAAGTAATGATTGTGACAGACTGTCTTGACTACAAGTTTAAGGTTTTTTTTCGTCTCAGTTCGTCGTGTTATATTTGCAATCCTCATAAAAATAACGATGAAGCTTCATTTTCACCAGTTCCTCACACAATGTGTTGCCCCGCACCCTAAAAAATACACTTCTTTTTTCATCCATTCCTCTCACAGTCGTCACTTTACTCCAAGTAAAATCTTAGAAGCTTGCCACCCTTGTGGTGACTTGTCGGTTGTGATTGTGACTTACCTTTGCCATTTCCATTTTAAAATCCATTATACAAGCCTTGCATTCGCGGATGTTCTCTTTTTCTAGATCTCATTGCGGGTCCTCCTCACAATGTTCCCCTCTTGCCGACAATAGTTGCAAGTAATCTTGTACCTCTTTGAAATTAATTGCGCTGGCCGAGAGAGTTGCTGCGACCTAGCTTGCGTGAAGAATTAAAGTCGACTCCACTCTCGCCCTTGTCGCTTCCAGGCCGTGCGTCACTTGCGACTCACTTTGTCTTCTAGCATGTTATTATGGCGCGACTGTGGCTTTTACTTGACCCTTTCTGTCGTCTCTCACGTAGGTTCATCATCTCGTGCCTCGCTTCAAGCTTGTTCTTCAATCCCCATCTTGCTTGCTCGCAAGCGCAATCTCTCTCTTGCAGTTGGATTCTCGCTCGATGGCGAACCCAAGCTGATAAGCTTGTCGCTTCTCACATGTCGGAGCCGTATAAATCACGCCGGTGTCACATTGCTTTGTCACTATTGTGGTCACCTTGGTGTCCCTCGCAAATCGAGGCCTGGGTGTACTCGCGACGGATACAATGCCTTGTTACCGTTTCGTGCACCTCCGTCCCACAGGTGGGCTCCGTGTTGTACTCGTTACAAACACAATGCCATGTTCTCACCCCGCGTACCTCGGTCACACGGGCGTAGTTAAGCCATTTGAACTCGGAATTGAGTGCCGACTGTTGCTTTGGATAGATCTTGAGTAGACGCTTCTCATCGAGTGGTGACACACAATATTCTGCCAAGTTCTCACCATAATTTGCTTCGTCGAAGTTACGTATGTACAAAAAACTCAATGCCACGCCATCATTATGGTCACCTCCGTCTCTTAGCCATAACTTAGTCGTTTGTAAGTTTCCGAAGCC
Organism: Penium margaritaceum; assembly: GCA_023375785.1. Classification (NCBI taxonomy): domain Eukaryota; kingdom Viridiplantae; phylum Streptophyta; class Zygnematophyceae; order Desmidiales; family Peniaceae; genus Penium; species Penium margaritaceum. The sequence goes on from SZWC01040492.1 coordinate 7,521, forward strand.
ACAACATTTTGTGGTACACCTACTTTCGGGTTACAAATGTAACCTCCCCCTCACAAGGGAGCTGTTTCCGCAGCTCTAGAAGCATTTTCCTCATTTTTTCACCCCTCCTCCAACGCATCTTCCTACCCCCCTTCGCCACTACCCGTTGTTCAGCTCCTCCTACACCATCCTATAGCCTCCAGATGACTACCCAATTTTTTTCCTGGAGGAAAAGCATTGGAGCCGTAAAGGCTACCCTGCATCAAAACCTAGATCTAGCAGACACCCGTGTTAGCTCTTCTCCTTCGTAGTTCTCTTCCCCGGGATGCCTTCCACTAGGCGCTCTCCTTCACGTCCGATTTGTTACTCCTTGGCTGGCGGCACACCACTGGTGTCAGCCCCTTCCTTGCTCTTCTTATTCTTCTCCTTAATCTTCTCTCCTTCATCCGCCTACCCTTGTCTTTTCCCTTTGCCCTTTCTTTATCTACTACCTTATCCTTCACCTTCCTCTAACCCGCATCATCCCGTGATATTGCCGCTGTCCCTGTTGTTGCTGTCGTTGCGACTGCTGTTGCTCTCGCTGTTTCTGTGGCTAAAGTCGCTATCGTCGTCGTTGTCGCAGATGTTGCCGCCTTTGCCGCTCCCATCTTGGCCGCCATCACCATTGATGCCGTTGCTGGTACCGCTGCCGCTTTCTTGCTTGCCAAGGTTGTCGAAGTAGACACGGTGTTGTCCTTGTCCCGCGCATCCTCCTGGATCTTCTCATCTGAGAGAGGTATCATCGGAGGGACAAGCTCTCCTCCACGTCCTCCACCTCCAGCTCCTCCCTCTCCGACTTTAGCTTCCATCTCTGCTTCTGCTCCCTTTGGCTCATCCGTCCCCTATTGACGCTTCCTTTGTCAAACCCCTCTTCCTCCTCCTAATGCTGTCTTCTCGTTTCACTCTCGCATCCTCTCCCACATCCGTTTGTTTGGCATGATGCTGGTGATCCACTGGTACCGAAGGTCAGTCTCAGTCACCGGGTAGCAATCTTCGCGGCTAGCCACGAAGCCATGCTTTGGCCCATCACCTACAAACTTCACATAAAAATCTGGGTTGACCTCGGCTACCTCCCACAACCCACGTGCTGCGTGTTTCGTCCGTCTGTGCCCCCCTCCTCGACACAGTTCCGTGGCACCATTGTGCCTACTTTCACTTTCTTCGCCTGGGCAGGAATAGTCTATCGCTTGTTGTACTTTTGTCGTTGGCTCACTTGTGCCCTTCCATTGTTTTTGCACACTTGTGAGATCTTAGCACGCACATTAGCCGCGCGCTCCGCCATGTACTCCACCACCTGCCTCTCGGTCGCTTCACTCAGGTCTTGCTCTCCAAATGTTGGCTCACCGAAGACGGTGATGTTAGCCTCTCTCTCGTAGGTGAGGTAGAATGGGTTGAACTTTGTTGATGACTGCACTGCAAACTGGTATGCGGGTCTAGACCACGAGTGGTTTTAGGCCAAGACAAGAGCTCAACAAACTTCCTCAAGGGTAAGATGGTCTTGCAAAGCGCATAGGGACGGCCGAGCCTCCTCACGACCTTCGCGCGCCGAAACTTTTCGCTCCTTGCAACTGGGTCGCCTTGTTCCTCCAATCGCACCCGCCGCGCTTCCAAAACCACAAGCTTCACACCGCACAAGAGCCACTACACCTTATGAAAGACACACATCACCACCATACAAGATAGAAGTACCGCACGGCGCTACGGGAACCGGCCTCACCACAACTCCCATACTCATCCAAATGAAAGAATCGACAAGCATGCTAGAAGCGCCCCCTTTCGAGCTTTCCAATGCAACAACAAGCTCCAAATTTCACCAAAGGCTCGCACCACTACACCAAATCTATTCAAGCCGCGAAATCTGCAAGAGCTTGCAACTCACAATGTAAGCCACAAGACCGACCCGCCTTCTCCAAGTGACACACACTCAGCACCCCGACAGGCCTCGGCGTGCGGTAATTGACCCCCTTGTCGCCCCGCTCTCCCCTGCGCTCCACCCGCGAGCGTGCGTGACGCACGGCCTTGGCCTTGGCGTCTCTCACGGCCTCATCGTTGCATAAGCCCCTTTCATTCCCAGCTTCACGGCATTCTAAATTTAAAGCGTCGAGGCGACTCGCCTAGCCTACGACAAGTGAATGTTGCTTGCGCACCTCGCTTCCAACAACATCCTACTCCAAAACACACGCGGTTCCAAAAACGTGAGAGGTCATGCATGGAGAGAATACAATGGAGTGGAGAGTAACGGGAGTGGAGCGGGAGGCTTTGCCAAATGTCAACCACGGTCGTGGTCACCTTGCTGTTTTTTCAAATCAGGGCCGGGGTGCACTCGTGGCGGACACAATGCCTTGTCACCGTCACGTGCACCTCCGTCTCACAGGTCGGGTCCGTGAAGCACTCCTGGCAAACACAATGCCATGTCACCACCACTTGCACCCTGATCACACGGGCGTAGCTTAACCATTCAAGCTCGGACTTGAGTGCCAATTGTTGCGTTAGATAGATCTCAAGTAGACGCTTCTTATAGAGTAGTGGCACAAAAAATTCTGCCAAGCCCCTATCAAGTTATGGTCCGTCGAAGTTGTGTATGTACCAAAATCACAATGCCACGCCACCATTATGGTCACCTCCGTCCCCGGCCATAACTTAGTCATTTGAAGTTTAAATTAGACACCGTAAGCTGCGTTGGAGTGACGTTATCACCAAAATGGCCAAATTGATTTTGGATGAGTCCGTGTTGCCCAATGGCTCGCCAAATTTTGCGTCGTCTCTCCCGAGTCTCCCGTATCTTCACCAAAAGTGATTTTGATGCCCTCTGTGATGCAAAAAAATTCCCCCAAGCCAAAAAGTTTTTGTTTTGATCCAAAGATGTTGCCGTTTTAGAGTCCTTCCAAAACGCGGGCAAGGAAACCACTAAGCATTGCTGGCTAGGTTCATCTCACCGTGCAAATGGGCAGTTTGACCGCAGAAGACTCTCCCATCACCGTAGCTGCTGCAAATGGCAGAGCATCCATTGGGCCGGATTCCTGCCATTCAAGAACGATGTGCAAAACCACAGACGGAGTCATAGACGGTAGATGCATTGCGTTCCACTGTATGCGCGGATTGGTCAATCACGAGACGCTCCCACCTGCAGCCACAGAGCATGTCCCAGGACTCATTTCTGCTTAAAAACAAAAACGTTGCGGCATATGCATTGCGTTCCGCTGTGTGCGTGGATCGGTGGATTGATCAGGAGACGCTCATATCGCCGCAACTACTGCAGCAGCACAGCATCCCCATCCTGCGCGCCATGCAGCGGCCAGGCCAGTTCGTCATCAACTTCCCTGGTGAGTCCCAAAGGCCGGTTGCTTTTCGCTGTTGACAATCTCAACATCATGTCCATTTCTTTCGTCGCACCTGCCCTTCACTTCCGCCGTTTGTGTGGTCGCCGTGATGGTGGTGGTGGTGGTGGTGGTTAGGGTGGGGTAACGACACTATCGGTTGCCTAGTATCGCTCGTGATACTAGGATTGATATCGATATCGGTATCGATCTCGATACCGATATCGATACCGCGATTTCGCTTACCCGAGGGTACCCCCCCCTGGTCTAGTGAAATCGACCGATATCGCTGATATCGACCGTGGACGGCCAGTGTCGGCGATATCGGTCAAATTAGGGTTGTTTATCCCGAATATTTTTATCTCGATAAGATAAAAATGACGATAATTGCTGTCACGATAATTTATCTTTATCTTATCCTCCTTCTGTGAAAAAATATCTTTATCATATCTTTATCCTTTACGATACATTTTTTTTATCCCCCATGAAATCGATAGTATCCCTGTCTGAATGGGATAATTATCCCACTCCCACTACATGTGGATAATTATCTTACATCGTGGGAATAATTATCCTCTCAGATAATTATCCCCTGCTGTGCGATAATTATCCCCTGCTAGGCGATAATTATCTCCTGCTGGGCAATAATTACCGTAGTGCCACATACATTCGCCAAAAATAATTATTTCTATTCGCCCATGTGTTTGTGAAATAATTCCGAGTTGTTTGGGCGAATCAGGTTCAAAATTCAGATTTCTTGAAAGCTCATGTTTGCCAGTACGCTGAAAAAAAATGTACGCGATCGAGCAGTTCAACTGCGGCGGACTGGCGAGAAGGGTCGCGGCATGCAAGATGGCCAGTGTTGTGATAAGGCGCGCCTTATTCGTGAATAATACCTTTAAGGCTCAACATATTAATGCGCGCCTTTAAAGGCTCGCCTTAAACGTACTTTATTGCAGACATGTGCCAAAAAATTCCAGAAAAAAATCAGTCTGTTCAGCACACAACGGCGGTTCTCGTGGGCGTGGCCAACACCTC
>SZWC01040495.1:0-11890 GCA_023375785.1 Penium margaritaceum
CTCCTCCCCACTCCCCTCCTCCTCCTCCTCCTCCTCCTCCTCCTCCTCATCCTCATCCTCATCCTCATCCTCCTCATCCTCCTCATCCTCCTCATCTTCCTCTGCATCCTTGTCCTCCTCCTCCTCCTCTTGGACCTTCACAACATCATCTAGTGTCAACAAAACGGTAGCATCCGTGGAAAATTCAGCTTGGCATTCATCAGGTCGGTTTTCTCTTTCTGTGTACTGCTTTGCGTCGTTGTGTTCGTTTGTTCCTCTTTAGCATTTGAGAGTGACTGTAGCGTTTTAAAGTAACTGTCGCGTTTGAAAGTGACTATAGCGTTGAGAGCGACTGTAGGCTGTGGGACTGAGACGTCCACAGCACAACTGGGGATTGGTGCACCTGTGCACATGGTTTGTGGACCCAAACTGATGCGTGTCTGTTTGCTCAAGTCTCAACCTTAGGGAATCATCCTACTGCCTGCAAGCGACACCCACAGCACCACCTGTGTCTGGAGGTTGTGGAGCCTTCGCTTGCAGCCGTGCCCAACTTGCGACGCTGTGCCAACGCAACTGCCTCGTGCTGCCATGCCTGCTCTTCTACCATAACCTCACTGTGGCCCGTGCCCCTGCCTGCCCCGCTCCACATCCCCTCTCTCTGATGTCCGAATCCCTGCCACTCATCTGGGCCAGGGACTGCTGAGTGTGTGGCTGTGTGTTGCTGCATGTCTGGAAGCACCTATGTAGCTCCGTGTGTGGCTGCGTGTGTAATAGTGACCGTGCATGTCTGACTGTGTGTCTTGACTGTGCGTGCGTAGTAATGAACGTGCATGTCTGACTGCGTGTTTTGACTGTGTGAGTGGCTGTGCGCCTCGATGTGTGTGAGGATGACTGTGTGGCTGTGTATGTGGCATTGTGTGTCTCTGCATGTGTGGCTGCGTGTGTGGCTGTCAGTGTGGCTTTGTCCATGAGCACGTGCACAACAACACACCTGTGCACACACAACAAGTGCGCACACAGAAGCGTACATCCACATACGTTCAAACGCGTTTTGTGCTGTCCTCATGGGTGCAGCAGCCTTTGGGAGCAGCTGCAGACAGCATGGCAGGAGCAGCACCAGCAAGTGGAAGCCATCTGAGGCTGCAGTCGCTCTTCCTCCCCATTTCCCGCCAACCCAGCTGGCTCAACGTCAGGCAGGCTTGGTCGATCACACGCGGCGTGGGGCTGCAGGGGCAGGTTGCATTCATGGTGTTGCGGGTGCTGGGAAGGACGTCACAGGAGCCTCACCTGGCCTTGAGCCACAGCGATGGGAGCGGTGGTGGTTGGCTTTCGAATGGTCCTGTCAAGCCGCTTGGGATGGTAGCGAGGGCATCAATGGATTCTCTTACAGCCGCTCCTGGCCGTGCTTTCTCCATCTGTGCCTGGACCTCCCACTCCTCCACCGCAGTGTCTTGTACAGGAGGTGGTGGTTCCTTGGGCGTTGGCATCATGGGGACGTCATGGTGTGGTGGAAGGTTGGTGTGCACATCCATGCCGGACTGCTTCCAGCTGTGTGCTGCTGCAATGGATGCTGTCGTGGCACAGTGCTCATTGTGGTGGCGCTCGTTGTGGCGGCAGTGGCATGGATGAGGAGAACGCTGTTGACGGTCGCTGAGGTGATTGGGCTTTGGCGCGTGCACTCTGGGTAGAGACAGCCAGGTTGGCACGTCCTGCTCCTGGACTACAAGGCATGGTGGTGAACATGGTGATGGTGGTGGTTGGGGAGTCAGGGGAAGCCGCAACAGGGTTGGTAGTGGTGGTGGTGGCGGCGGTAGGGGCATGGAAGGTGGTGGGGAAGCAGCAGCAGTAGGCGGTTGCACTGTGGGAGAGAGAAGGTGACAGGGCTTTGGTGAGAGTTGATGAACAGCAGCAAGGAGGCACCAGCTGAGGCCACAGCAGCAGCAAGGAGGTGTGGGAGGCGGAGTGGGGTCATGCGGTCTTGCACCAGCTGGTGGCTGAGACAGACTGGGAGCAGCAGCAGCAGCAGCAGCAGCAGCAGCAGCAGCAGCAGCAGCAGCAGCAGAAGCAGCAGGAGCAGAAGCAGAAGCAGCAGAAGCAGCAGCAGCAGCAGCAGTAGCAGCAGCATCAGCAGCAGCAACAGCAATAGCAAGTGCAGACCAAGCTGCCACCGCAGCTTCCATGCTTCTGTGCAAGGAAAGCATGATGCGCAGAGGCAGTTACAGTAGCAGTAGTGGGAGTGAGGAGGCCATTACAACGCGCTTCTCCTTACCAGCACTCGAGCGGCAGCAACATGGGGCAGCAGCACCAACAGTGCTGAACAATAGCACGACTGCGACATCATGAGCAGGCTAAGTGGGGTTCAGCAGGAGGGCAGCGGCTCCGTGAGCCATCCCCCCTGTGCATAGTCGTACGTCACGTCTGCTACAGATTCCCCTTCTTGTGCCTAGAGCTAGCCTAGAGCTGTGCACAACACACAGCTAGATGGGCCGAGCAAGGGAGCCGTCCGGACCGTGATGTGCGGGGAGGAGGCAAGCAAGTTGAAAGAGGATTTTGTGAAGCGTGCAGTGCACATTAGATCTTTTGAGGGGAGAGTGGGATGAGTCAAAGGTGGGAGGGCCTATGCCAGTCGCGGGCCGACCGCATGTTTGCTCTAAGTTCCCAACATCCAATGAGTTCATTTCCAGATCCATGAGAGGCGAGGTTTGGACCCCGCGTTCGTCAGTTGGCTCCGCGCTCACTCTCTCTCCACGTGGGGAGTGTTGTTGGGTGGATTGGCTCATGGTTCACACATGCATTGTATGGTGGTATGACACCTCGTGTCTTGCACTTACATGGAAATCATGTAAGACATGCAGTTACACGAGACTTCTTGGGATGTCAAATGCATACACATGAGCAAGAATATGGGAATGAGGAGGCACGTCTTAATTGCTTGTCAGGTACAATGATTGCAGTCTCAAGTGGCAACAGCAATCTTCACCACAAAGCCCAAGGGCTTCAAAATTGGCAAAAAGTAATCTGGGTGTTGTCATAAAGGAATATCACGCATTCAAAACATGGGTCATATTAGATGGGGGGGGGGGGGGGGGGGGGGGGGGGCCAGCCATGAACATGCAAATGGAAGAAGTGTAGAAGTAACTATGGGATCGGTGGAGAGAGGCTTTAGGCTCCTCAGCCTTGATGTGCAAGCAACGAGTCGCGAAATGCCGAGGTTGGGATCCGCGTCGAAAACCCTTAGACACAAATGTCTAAAGTAGCATAGTTGGGTCAACAACATCACACGTGCATGTAGCGTCGAAAAAATTCTGTAGCATTTCCCCTGTGCCACGGGCATGTCAATTAACAATAGCTACACCATTCCACCGTCGTGGTTTTGGGTGCCTATAATAGCTCAGGGCTGTTTCGCGACTAACTGCATAACCAAAACGTAGGATAGTTGTCGAAGGAGAAGGAGCCTTGGACAAACTACGAAAACCATTTTGGCTGAGACGAACTACGCCACAAACAGATGTAGTCGTCATAGGGAATTTTTGCAAATATGCATCCTAAAACACTGTTGTTCCACGTAACACGACCACGTGGGAACAGGACCCTAGCGGCCAACTAGAGCGGAGGAGTGACACGATGGATCTTCCATCGTGGCACTCCTCTTGCCTTAAATCCGGGCTATGGACCAAATCCGAGCTAGAGTCAAACTAGAATCTACCAGTGACAAAGGGCTGGCCTCTTGGGTTGATGAACAGTGCGGAGTCTGCGATGTTGCGAAGGAGGCCGCCACAAAGGAGCGTGCGACTAATCTCCTGGTTCTAGCAGCGAGGCGACTGCTTCAGCCCATACAGGGCCTTCCGCAGTCGCAAGACCCTACCAGTGCCATTGTCGAAGCCTTGGGGTTGCACCATGTAGAGTTCCTTGCCCTCAAGTGAGCCATAGAGGAAGGCGTTACTCACGTCCATCTGATGTAGTGCCGACCCGTGCTGGGCAACCAAACCAAACAGCACCCGGCTAATGGAGAACCGACCGATTGAAGCAAAGATCTGGTCGTAATCGACCCTAGGGACCCTCAGCAAGCCCCTTGGCTGTACGACGGGCCTTGTACTTGTCTAAGGAAATGGAAAACTATGCAGCAGGTTGGGGCAGCAGCATTGTTGATGCAGCGTGCGGGCTTCCACGCTCGTTGCTTAAGTCAGCTGCCCCCTCAGTCTGCTGCTCTAGAATCCAAGTCTGGGAGCTCTGGGTTTGTTACTCAGAAACGCGCGCGCCAGAGTTAGCGCCAGAAAGCAGCTGAAAACTGATAGTAACTGATTAGGAATAAAGAATGAACAGCAATGGGGGACCCCTCCAAGTTCTAGCCCCCCCCCCCCCAGCTCTGTAGAGCTTGTTACTCAGTTCATCAGCCAATCAGAAAATAGCTAACTTCAGGCTGGCAGGTTTTCTCGGTGAGGCCTGCCAGACGGCCGACAGCCCAAAACCCGGACGTCGTCCGTTTTGCCTGAAAACTGGACCATACCATACTACCAACGCTGCGAACGAAGCCGTGCGGTCAGAATCTGCTAGAAAAATAGTAGCGAGGAGTTATGGCAGCCTGAACCCAGGCAGTGCCCACGATGGTTTATGCTGCCAAACAGGGCCATGCAACATGCAACAGGGATCCTAGGCAGCGCATGACGACGCAGGCACAACAGTACGCGCTGGACGCATGCAGACAGCGACTGCGGTGGCAGTGACTGCCGGCAGCGCGACCGCCGAGGAGGCCTGTCGATGGAGCTGAACACATCGTCGGAGAGAGGGGGCTCCAGCGAACAGCGAGACGACCTCAGCGTGCGTCGGCTCCAACGGACGACACTCCATCAGCGTCGAGTCTCACCGTCAGTCATCTGCACGCCGATGTACACAAGCCGGGAGGACACAACAGAGCACAATGAGCGCAAAAACCAACACTCCCCCATGACTCACAGGCGTAGTGCACATGGGCGGGCAGAGACACGGTCAACACACAGACTCCCCCAGGACACGCAGAAGTGCAGGCAGAGACAAAGAGAGCAAGTCACAGACGCACGCCGACTGAACTCACAGCCTTCTTAAACGAGTCCCGCTTCAGTGCCTTGGTCAGGAAGTCAGCAAGCTGCCGCGCTGTCTCAATCCACACGATGCTAATGCTGCCGTCGTGCAACAACGAATGCACATAGTGATACTCAACATTGATGTGCTTTGTGCGAGTGTGATGCACACCGTCATTGTCTGCAATGGCCATGGCACTTTCATTGTCACAATGCAAGGTGATGGATGCAACAGACTAACGCAACCCGGACAACAGACGAGGCAACCACACACTCTCACACGCGCCTGAGCCAAGGGCCACGTACTCAGCCTCAGCAGTGCTGCGTGCAATGCACCCCTGCTTGCCACTGCACCAGGATACAGCTGTGCCCCCGACCAGAAAGATCCACCAAGTGCGACTCTTACCGTCTGGACTGTCGGCCCAGTCACTGTCGTTGTAACCCACTGCAATGACGGACGGCTGACGGCGGAACTTGAGGCCTCGCCGAGGGGTTGAGACGACATAGCGCAGTACTCGGATCGCGGCCTCAAAGTGGAGGTGACGCGGCTCCTGAGAGAACTAGGCCAGGAAGTTAACGGCGAGCGCGATGTCTAGACGCGTCGTCGTCGCCAGGAACATCAGTGACCTGATGACCCGCAGATACGTGGTCACATCAACTGGCTCCCCCACAACAGCTGGGTCATGACTCTTCAACTTCACCTGGCCATCGGGTGACATGGGTGAGGATGCGCTGGACACGAGGGGCAAGTCCTCAGTGAAGCGAGTGGACATGGTCTGCACATAGGCAGCCTGGTGGACATGCAGGATGCCCTGAGAGTGATCATGCTCGAGCTCCATGCCCAGGAAGACTCGGGCAGACCCGAGATCCTTCATCTGGTAGGCGGCGTGCAGTAGGTCCTTGACGTGCTGGATGGCTTTCGCGTCTGGAGACGCAATGAGGAGATCGTCGACGTAGACCAAAACTGCGGCCAAGGTCTGACCTCGCGGGCTGATGAACAGTGCGGGGTGAGCGGTGCTGCACTGGAGGCCGCCACGGAGAAGCGTACTTCTGATCTCCTGGTTCGAGCATAGAGGCGACTGCTTCAGGCCATAGAGGGCCTTCCGCAGCCGCCAAACTCTCCCAGTGCCGTCGTCGAAGCCTGGGGGCTGCGTCATGTAGAGCTCCTCACCCTCCAGTGAGCCATGGAGGAATGCGTTGCTCACGTCCATCTGATGCAGCTCCCACCCGTGCTGGGCAACCAGGCTGAACAATGCCCGGCTAGTGGAGAACCGGCCAACTGGGGCGAAGATCAAGTCGTAATCGATCCCAGGGACCTGAGCAAACCCCTTTGCTGTGAGACGGGCCTTGTACTTGTCCAAGGATCCGTCGGGCTTCCACTTACGCTCAAAGACCCACTTGGCACCAATGGCCTTCCGACCTGGGGGGAGGTCGACGAGGTCATACACGTGGTGCTGTTCGATAGCGGCGAGCTCCTCGGCACAGGCAGCATCCCAATGTGCGGCCTTAGGGGAGGCTCGAGCCTCGCGTAGGGTGGAAGGGTCCTCTGGGCGCGCTGTGGACCGGACTGAGAGGGCATGTGCATCACAAGCCCCAGGTCGGATGCGTGCGAGGGCAGCCACAACAGCATACCGCTGCTCGTGATGAAGCATGGCGTACCCCAATACAGAGCCCGGGTGAAGGTCTGCGATAATGGCGGAAGTGGTCAGGCCGAGAGCCTTTGTACCAGGGTCCCCACTCACGATCGTGGGAGTGGAGGAGACACGTGGAGCCACGGGGGGTCGAGGCGCCACGGAACGGGGAGCGACGGTCTACGCGCTCACTGTCGGCCAAGGTGGGAGGCTGCCGCCTGGACCACGTGTAGAGCGCAGTCGGGCAGAAGATGATGCTGAGTTTGACGGGCCGACGGAGGCGGACGGTGCTACTGGTCCAGAGGAGCCAGTAGACGCCACAGGCGCTGCTGGGCCAGGGGGCGAGTGGACGCGACTGGGGCTGCTGGTTCGGAGGGGCGAGCGGATGCGACTGGGGCTGCTGGCCCGGAGGGGCCAACGGACGCGATTGGAGCCGTCGGCCCGGGGGGGCCATCGGAAGCGACTGGGGCTACCGGCCCGGAGGGACGAGCGGACGCGACTGGGGCTGCCGGCCCGGAGGGGCGAGCGGACGCAACTGGAGCCGTCGGCCCGGAGAGGCCATCAGAAGCGACTAGGGCTGCCGGCCCAGCCAACGCGAATGGGGCTGCCGGCTCGAAGAGGCCAGTAGACGCCACTGGGGCAGCTGTCTTGGAGTGGCCAGCGGACGTGACTGGGGCTGCAGGCCCAAAATGGCCAGCGGACGTGACTGGGGTTGCCGGCCCGGAGGGGCCGGCGGTCGCGACAGGGGCTGCCGGCCTGGAGGGGCCAGTAGACACGACTGGGTCAGCTGGCTCGGAGGGGCCAGCGGCCGCGACCGGGGCTACCGGCTCAGAGGGACGGAGTGATGTGTCACCCGGAAGCGACAGGACGGAGGACGGACTCACCACTCCCCCACGCGACGGGAGGGACACGGACGAGCCGGAGCGGATGAGGTCGCGGGAAAATAGGTCCTCAAAAAAGAGGGCATCGCAGGACTCGACGATGCACTGTCGGGATGGGTCCCAGAAGCGCCAGNCAGTAGACACGACTGGGTCAGCTGGCTCGGAGGGGCCAGCGGCCGCGACCGGGGCTACCGGCTCAGAGGGACGGAGTGATGTGTCACCCGGAAGCGACAGGACGGAGGACGGACTCACCACTCCCCCACGCGACGGGAGGGACACGGACGAGCCGGAGCGGATGAGGTCGCGGGAAAATAGGTCCTCAAAAAAGAGGGCATCGCAGGACTCGACGATGCACTGTCGGGATGGGTCCCAGAAGCGCCAGACCTTGGATTGACGAGACACGCCGAGAAAGGTACATGGGCGTCCGCGGGGGGCGAGCTTGCCACCCTGCTGTGGGGCGGGCAGCCACACAACGGCTACGCAACCCGAGACGCGAGCCGGGCGGAGGTCAGCACGTCGACCGCACCAATGCTGATAGGGCGTGGACTGGCGGGGAAGGGGACCGTGGGGAACCCGGTTCCAGACCCAGGTCATGTAGGCCATGGCCTCAAAGTAGAAGCCATCGAAGAGACCGGACTCGACTCACATGGTGCGGACGGCGTCGGCCATGGTACGGTTCCACCACTCCGAGATGCCATTATGGGCAGGTGTGTAGGGCGCAGACGGCTCATGGCGGATACCACGGAAGGCGACAAAGGTTGTGGCCTCACCCAGGTACTCACCACCGCGATCGGAGCGAAAGCGACGAAGCGGGCGACCACACTCGCGCTCCGCGAGGACAAGCCAGTCCTGAATGGTTCGGGCGACATCGCTCTTCTGCCGAAGGCAGAATACCCAACGGTAGCGAGAGTAGTTGTTCGTCAGAGTGAGGACATAGCGGCCATGCTCACCGACGGACTCGGTGGGGAGAGGACCCATGACGTCCGAGTGGACAAGGTCAAGGGGGGCGGACCCCCGTGAGGAAGAGAGGGGGTACGTGGACCGGTGTATCTTGCCCTGAGCGCAGTCAATGCACTCAATGGGGCATGGGAGAGGGAAGGTCTCCGGGTCAAGGCCCTTGGCTGGCTGGGTGCGGAGCATGCTCTCTACGGCGGCAGAGTGGACGTGGCAAAGGCGGCGGTGCAAGAGGCGGGTGTGCTGAGGAGAAATTGTGCTGGTAACAAACACATGACCGGTCACAGCCGACGGGGAGGAGACGGGAGGGGAGGAAGAGAGGCGGGAAACGTGCCACAAGTTGCCACGGGCGGTGGCGTGCAGTACGACAAGACCCGACGGACGCAACGACACAGTGCCGACACCACGTGAGTGCACAATGTCCATACTCATGCGGTCAAGGGCAGTCACGGACAGGAGGCTGAGCTCGAGACCAGGGACAAAGAGAACATCGGTCAAAAAGATGTCACCGGCCGGACCACGGAAACGAACGACGCCTTCCCCACGGACAGGCAACACCTGTCCGGAGCCCGTCCGGACCCCGGAGACATTGCCGACGGGACCAAGCATACTGAAGGCCTCGCGCAAGGCCGTCATGTAATGTGTGGCCCCTGAGTCGATGATCCAGGTCTTAGCAGGGTCCTGGACAGGGGTCGCCAGATCAGTCACGGTCACATGGCAGCAAGCGAGGGACGCGGACGCGGTGGACGGAGGAGCAAAACGAGACTGCCAGTCGTCAAGCCATGCAATGTCGTCAAGGAGTGGGGTGGATGAGATCACGGGAGACGACGAGACAGACGAGGAAACGGGACACGACCGTAGCTCAGTCTCAGTCATGCAGGCATGGGCCGGAGGGCAGGAGGTGACGCAACTTGCACTTCCTTGGGGAGGAGGGCGACGGAGGCCAAGCTGGAGCGCGATGAACTGCTCCAGTTGACGCTCTCGGGATGACGGCCCAGGAGTATAGACAGACTGCGGGGTGACGGCGCCGGAGCCCGGGTAGTAGGGTGACTAAGCCGGCGAAGGAAGCGGAGGTGCCGACGGCTGAGGGTAGTACTGCTGCGGGTAGTACTGCTTCGACGTGAGTGGCTGTAGGACAGGCGGAACTGTTGGAGTGGCACAGGTGCTGGACGAGGCCGGAATGGCAGGACTAGCAGTAGCGATGGCGGCAGAGGCGAGGCGGCGCTCCCGCTGGCGTCGCATGGTGGCGATGACGCGGGCCTTGTCCGTCGGGAGAGGGCATGTGTACCACCCATGCCCAGGCTGCCCACAGTTGTGGCAGACCGAGCCACTACCGCTGGGACCGGTCGATGACTGCTGCTACTGCTGTTGCAATGGACCCTTGCCCTTCTTGTTGCAGCTTTTCTTCTTCTTCCGTGAGGGCGATGGGGTAGCTGCGACAGGGGAGGCAACGGCCACGGAGGCAATGGCAGGGGCGGCGACGGCAGGGGATGCAAGGGCCTCCGTGCGATGGAGTTGGGACTCCTGGCGAGCTTCCTCAATGCGAAGGAAGAGCTCATATGCCCAGGGCATGAGAGTGCCCTGGGCCTCCATGGTGGTGAGGACGTCCTGAGGGTAGTGGACGAAGACGTCCGCGTATGCGCTGGTGGCGCCGCGCTTGATGGTGGGGAGCGCGGACAGAGGGGGTGGAGCAGACTTGCCGAGTCGACGGAGGATGTCCTCCGCTCGCTACCAGTAGGCAGTGACCGTCTCGGCCTCCCCCATGTGTAGGGAGTTGAACTCCCGGAGCAGACGGCTGATCTCAGCGTCGCTGGACAGGCGATGGGGTCTGGTGAGGACGTGCCAGGCGACTGCCGGGTCTGGGATGGCGCCAGCAGTGAAGTCGCCGAGGAAGGGCTCCGGGGTAAGGCGGGAAGCTGGAGGGGCGACTGGTACAAGGGCGCGGACGGCGCGACCAGCGTCATATAGCTGGTCGGCCTGGGTGGAGTCGTAAGGGAGGGTGTAGTAGGCCCACAGACCCTCACCCTGCGCCCAGATCTGGAAGCTGAGCTCCCAGCTCCGGAAGTGCTCGCCGGCCTGAAGCGGCGGTGGCGACGTCTCAAAGTCCTTCTGCCTACGGTCGGCACCCAGAGTGGGGCCAAGGACGGAGGTCACTATCTGCCGTTGGCGCTGAGTCTGCTGTTGCGCTAAGTAGTACGAGGCGGCGGACACAGCAGGGCTAGAGTGCCCTGGAGGAATGAATGACGGCAGCGCGCTAGTGGCGGTTTGGGAGGCGATTGGCTGTAGCACCGCAAGTTGCTGTGTCAAGGCGGCAAGTTGTTGCTGAAGAGCAGCAAGTGGGTCAGGGGTGCCGCCAACGTTACCAGTGGACTGCTGCTGCTGCTGCTGTAGGGGCGGTGGCTGCTGCTTTATGGGCGGCGGCTGCTGCTGTAGAGGCGGCGACTGCTACTGCTGCAGCGACGGTGGATGCTGCTGTATGGGCGGCGGCTGCTGCTGCTGCAGCGGCGGCGGCTGCTATTGTGGATGCGGCGGCTGCTGCTGCTGCAGTGGCGACGGGTGCTGCTGCTGCTGCTGCCGCAGCAATCGCTACAAGAAAGGAGGGGTAGGGGTCCCCCCATCAGAGGAGGACCCCTCCTCGCCGGGACAACCAGCCATGCCTTGGTGTGTGTGTGTGTGTGTTTTTTTTTTTGTCTTTGTGTTGCTGATTTCAGCAGGAGGTTTGGTGAGTGGGGAATCTACCCACTCCTCTGGACTTCCCCCTTTCCCCTTTTCCCCTTCTTCTCACCCTCCTTCCTTTTTGGGTTACGAAGTACCCCTTGTAATCAAAAAGTGCGGAAAATGTCAGAAAATTTTCGACATAGTTTTCCCTCCTTGATGTTACTCATATTACTCAACTTGGCAATGCTGTCCTGGGCGCTTTCACTCATGGCAAGGGCCAGGGTTAAGGAAAGGGTCATCCCAGACACCTTGCAATAGTGAGCAATCCTCAGGTCGCCAATATGTTGAGTAATTTGTGCTAAAGATGCTTCGTAGTTTCATCATTTTGTACTCATACGTGTGTGGCTTAAAAGGGAAATACAACAGATCAATGGAGAGAGGAAAAACAAAGGCAACAGGGAAAACATGCCTCAGGGGAGGGGAGGGTGGGGCATGTGCATCTCCTAAGCATATAGAGTACCAACGTAAAGATAAAAAAAAGGTCATGAAGTTGAGTTGTAGAGGATGGGCAATCTTCTGTCTCTCGTTGTGAAAAAAATGGTGTGAATGATTTCCTGCACGTACAATAAAAGAGAAGAATCTTGTTAGAACAGAGATCCACGTGTATCTTGGAAAACAAGGAAAAAAGATCACGAGAGCAATTTTCAATGTAGAGATGAGGGAAATATTG
>SZWC01040499.1:0-11883 GCA_023375785.1 Penium margaritaceum
ACATATACATATACATATACATATACATATACATATACATATACATATACATATACATATACATATACATATACATATACATATACATATACATATACATATACATATACATATACATATACAAAGTTTTCTATATTGCTCGCATTGCCAGGTCAACCCACGCCATTTTGGACAAAAGCCGCAATGTGATGGATGTTGCTGGTGATGTTTGAGCGGCTCTTCCAATTGCTCATGACACCAGCACTATATGTCAATGTTTGCGTTGTTACCAGTGCTCACGCCGTTATTGGGCAACAGGAGCAAGGCATATGGTATTGCTGTCAGCGCCAGCAAGGAGTATGCCACTACTAGTGGTATTAGTACGGCCCTAGCCCCTATTGATCACACAAATGGTTTCTTGGCAATATCGGTAGAACATATACTATAGCTAGTATTGCCAAATCAGCCTAGCCACTGCTTGTCATGCCAACAGGGCGTATTCCACTGTTTTTGGTGCTAACAGGGTCTTACCACTGCTGGCCATGGTTGCGGCGTTCAACCATTACTGGCCGTACCAGTATGGTCCAGCCGCTGCTGGCAACGCTAGTAGGGCGTATACCGTTGCTCGCCGCGAAAGCAGAGCATGTGCCACTATAAGCCGTGCCATTAGGGCCATTAGCACATCTGACCGTGGTAGCAAAATGTTTTTTCTAGGTGGTATTAGCAGGATGTGCACCACTAATGGCCATGCCATGATGGCGCATACTACTACTAGTGATGCGATCAAGGCTCTCGCTGGTGCTAACAATGCCAACACTGTCACTATTTGTGGTGCCAGTAGAGCATACATTGTTATTCGCAATTCCAAGGTAGCTCGTGATTTTGCTGGTAGCACAAGGAGGACATGTGCCTTGTTTAAACCTAGCAAAGAATTAACCGCCGCTGCCAATAAGGGTTCGACCACTTTCGGCAAGGCCGACAAGGCGCGCTTTGTTTTTGGCAAAGCCAACGGGCTTCAATCATTACTTGTGATGTTGGCAGGCTTTTACCACTTGTGGTATCACTAGCATGGCGTGTGTCTCTACTTGTAATATCTGCAAGGCGACAGCCTCTCCATTGTGGTTATTACCACCAAGGTTTTTTCAGGCCCGTTGGTTCAATAAGCCATCTGTTGTGGGAGGAACCAGGAGGCCGCCACCTGCTAATTGTACAAGCAAGCTGCCCTTTGCTGGTTGCGCCAGCAAGCCGTCACCTGTTGGTCAAGCTAGCAGGCCACTTCTGCTGGTCACACTAGCAAGGCATCCCTTGTTGGTCGAACCAACAAGATGTCGCCTGGTGGTTGCACCAGCAAGCCGTTGTCTGCTAGTCGCACCGGCAGACCGTCATTTGCTGTTTGCATCAGCAGGTCATTGCCACCTACTGGACAGACTAGCAAGCAGTTTTCTCCTAGGATGATCAGCAGAACATCACCACCTACGAGGCAAACTGGCAGGTTGCTGCTTACTAAACGTGCTAGTAGGGCATCACCACCTACTAGGCGAACCAGGAGGGCATCGCCACCACTGGGCGCACCTGCAGGTTGATGCCTGCTAGGTGAACCTGCAGAGAATCACCACCTATTGGGCGCACCGGTAGGTTAATGCCCGCAGGGCGAACCAACAGGGCGTACCCACCTGCTGGGCGTGCTACTAGGTTGATGCCTGTTGGGTGAATCAGTAGGGCATCACCACCTACAAGGTGCACTAACAGGTTGATGCCTGCGTGGTGAACTAGTAAGACATCACCACCTACTGGGCGCACCGGCAAGTTGATGCATGCTCCGTGAACCAGCACGGCATCACCGCCTGTTGGGCACACTCGTAGGTTGATGCCTGGTGGGTGGTCCAGCAAGGCATTTCCACCTACTAGGTGATTCAAGAGGTCGTCCCCTGTTGGTTAACTCAGTAGTGGAGTTGGCGCCCTTGGCCGTCGCCAGCTATATAACCCAGTAGGCGAGTGTCCCGTCCGACTTCCTAGGGTGGCTCGTTTGGTTGGCTTCCTTACAAGGTTTCTCCAACAAGGGACGCGCGCAGTCTATTTCTCAAAACGGTGGATGCCACAATGCCAAGGCGGAGCCCGGTGAAAAACCGAGACGCCTTACTTTGTTTTGTTGTCCCCGAGTCCCGCGTTGGGACGAGCGTGGAGCTCGGGTGCTTGGCTACGGCTTTGCATTGTTTTGGCGCATGGTTGTTGAGTTTTTGTGAAGCTCCATCAAGGCGCGCCATGGGAATTTAGTACCATGGCGCTTTCCTCTGCTCGCGACTTGGCCTATCAGTGGCCCTTGGCTCAGCCCGTGGGTGAACGTCGCACGGCTGTGGTGATTGGCAAAATTAGGACGCAAAGAAGTGTCTGGGGGGGGGTTTGTGACATGGCCTCCAAACCGAGGGAGGAGTACAAACATTGGCTGCCCGTCAGCTGACCCCGGGTCCCAATGAAGTAAAGCGCGAAAGTGTAGGTATTTAGAACCATGATGTAGCTCAGATTCCCATGGAACAAACATTATTTGTAGGTGGGTAGAAGAGTAGAAGCGTTCGGAACAAAATGGTTGGCCTCGATGGCTTATCCAGCGGGTAAAATCCCATTAGATGGGCGCTAGGACACGTCCACAGACCTACGTATCGTCATAGGGCATGATGATGAAGGATATTTGCCAACTCTGCTGATGTCATCAAATGGACCTAGATAGTCCATCCTCTTCCACTACAGCTAATTACTAACCAATGAGTGAAAGGGGAAAACCTGACCCGGCAGATGTTTACATTTGGGATAGTACCCGACCTACCCAGATTATTTGTTCGGGTACAAAAATACCCAATTAGTATGTTATGGCCGGTTCTACCGGCCTATTTTGTACCACGACTAGGTTGACATGCTACATTAGATATGCGGAAATAATACGGAGAGTCAACAATAGATGGGCTATTTCCTCCAGTCGACTAAGGCGTCATACAAAAGCGCTCTGAATATATACGTACATTTACATTTACATATCAGAAAAATAGTGTGGCCCCTTACTTAACACAAAGCGTTACGCTATGTACCGGATTGTTCACATCTGAGATGTTGACTGACGATATTTTCACCTAATACCTAAAAAACCCTCAAAATCCTTTAATTTTTTAAAATTTATGAAACCCACTTGTAGTATTCAGGGGGTTTGGGTTTTATTAAGGTTCGGGTACCTCCTAGGCTTCGTGGTAGCAGGGCCTGGGAGGTTCCCTTTCAACGAAGGGGGTGTTTAATCTCCCAACGTTTTCCGCACGTGCAAAGAAAGTTTTGGTGGAAGTGGAAAGTGACCGGATAATCGACGAAAATACTGCGAGTCAACGGTAGATGGGCCATCTTTGTGAGTCGGCTATGACGTCGCGCAAAATCACCCTTTACGTAGATATATTTTGTCGTTCCCCATGCCGTGTTCTGCGACTTTTTTGTTGTAGTGGGCGGCGTCGAACCTATCCCACAACCAAAAAATTACTGTTGTGGGCGCTGTCCGGAAAACAAGTATATACGCGCTACTAAAGCGAGCGGGCCCGCTGGATCCAGAAGCCCACAAAAACTTGTCAAATGTTTGTCAAGCGATAATGTACCACCGGGAATTGAGCCCGGATCCCTCAGCTAGCAGAACGGGAAGTCGACGGTGATGCAAATTCACGAGGCTGTCGACTTATTGGAGGGCCTCGCAGAGGTTCGCCATCCGACTCTCTGCGACGCCCTCTGGGCGATAAATGTATCGATACAATTCTCGTTTGGCTACCGAACCTGACATTTGTAGCGACGAAATTGTCGTGGAGGAGCTTGGCGGGACACCCTCCACAACAAATGAACTCCTGGATTCACGTATGATACATTTGTAGTGTGCCGAACCAAATTCGGTCAGACCCATACCTGCCACGTCATTGGCGGTAGATACAAAATACCCAAAAAAAACGTCGCGGAACACGGCATCAGTTAGATACAGTTAGTAATGTCTGTAGCAAACCGCATTCTCATCGCAGTTCAGGCTGCAATGCCACTGCACAGAACGTTAATCATTTGGTTGGTATGAACCACCCAGTGATCTTGTAGCAGCCAGGCTTAGGAAAGAGCAAAGAACCTTCTTTACTGGCTGGAATGATTCACATACGCTACGTTGGATGCAGTTCACCTTCCCACGCCGCCGAGATGAAGAACTCGCCAGGGGTGAGCCAAGTTGCGGTTGGACGCGAATGTAGAATGCAAATGGACAAGCGTTTGAGGACTTCTTGCGTCAACGAATTGCGCGATGCTTTTCGCGGCTTCACGACGCCGATTATACATTGTGTGCTTACGGTCAGTTACAAAGGTTCGTTCCAGCTTCTGAGGAGAGGCATCCAACTTGCAACTACTTACCTCACGTTCATTGGTGGAAGATTGTTCATTGAATTTTAAGCCGTCCAATTGTGCGAACCGCTAGGCTAGTCGAACGCGAGCCATAGAAACCCCTTTCTGACCGAGTGACATCGAGGGCCGAGTTGCACTAGAACGTGAGCCATAGAAACCCCTTCTTTTATGTGGCGCGACACTTTACGATCATACCTCCTGGTTTGCAGGCAACTTTGGACGTGTGAAGCGAGGCCGTCGGCACTGTTGGAGTTTTCAACTTAAGACAAAGATGTGTCAATTTGTTTTACACACAGAAACTATCATTGGTCCGACGACTTCAGTGGGAAGTGGCGGGTGCCGGTGAGCTCGAAGTGAGTGGGGATGGCGTTTTCAGCCCACTTCGCAAGGACGAAATTTACAGTGAAGACATAATCCACGCGCGCTAACCAGGAAATGTGTGCATACACGCGCGGTAACAGATCCCACATCATATACGTGAAACAAAACTTCATCCTGGCGACCAACACTACAGCACGTATTTAAATTCTTTGCAAGGAAAACAACGATGACTAGGGGAAATAGTCGATGGAGTGAAGCCGTAAACCAATGCTCGATAGCGACAACGAGACCCAGAATGCATCCATATTAGCAACGGTAAACCTGTGTGCTAGATTTGAACAGAATGCAAGTACCAAAAAGTAGGTCCAATCATGAAAAATACAACCGAGGGTGCGTTTCCTGATGAATCTACAAACATACACGTCTTGCATCCCAAGAATTAAATAATCCTATATAAGCTCCAGAAATGGTCCTTGAGAAGGAATTTTGTACATTTTGGAATGGGAAAATTTGCAACCTACACATTTATATATCATGGCGAGAATAAAATTAAATAATTAAAATTAAGTTCCCTCTAATTAATTTATCATGATGAATTAAAGAATGATGTATTAATTTTTCGAAAAAAGAAAAAAAAACTTATGATAATAAAATATGATTTTAAGTCCTCTAATGACTTTCAATGCATTTAAAAAAATCATTTTTTATCTTCATTCGAGTTTTCAACTCATCTACGTACTTATTTGTATATATCTATATACATATATTTCTACCAGTATATATATCTATTTATGTATATATCTGTATCTTGTTCTTTATCTAACTATACATCTAGTTTTACATCTTGTTTTACATCCATATCCATATATAAACATAAAACATGTAAACATCCACATTTGTTTCCCCGCTGCATGCGCACCATTCTCCACTCCCACGGCCTTAGTTTTTTATGAGGTACTATGAGCGCCTCATGATCAATGGTGATGCGTTTGTCCCGGCGAGTGTCGAGGGTCACACGCGGGGCCACCGGCTGCTCATCCGTCTTCTCTAAATCAAGAAGGGTGATGGCACAATATCGGCTTCCCCCTCCTCTAGCGTCTCCACGTAGGAGTCGTAGAAAGTCTTGAGTAGAGCAGGCTCACTAGACTGCTTAGTCTCCCATGCAGATCGCGTCAGGTTCTCAAAGAATATGGCGTCTCTGCTTGTGATGATCCGATGGGAGTTCACATCGTAGAACTTCCACCCCTTCATGTTAGGGCTTTGTCCGAGTAATACTCCCCATGTTGCTTTGTCTGCTAGCTTCCGCCTGCGTTCCTTTGGGATATGCAGCAGGGCCATGCACCCAAAGGTACGTAGCATAGAGATGTTAGGTTTGTCATCGTGCCATGCCTGGAAGGGTGTCATGCTGAGTGTTGACACGTGTGGCACGCGGTTGAGCACCCACACTACTTGCCGGAGTGCAAATGGCCACCATGAATTGTTAAGTTGCGCACCAAGCAGCATGGAATTCAACGTCTCCTACATCATGTAGTTTTCTCTCTCTACGACGCCATTTTGTTGTGGTGTGTATGGCATGGAGAACTGCTACATGATGCCGAGATCCTCCAGTTGAGTTGCAAATTCTGTGCTGGTGTACATGCCAGCACCATCTGAGCGTAGAACCTGTAGTTTCTTGTTGCTTTGCCTTTCGGCCATCATGAGCCACTTGAAGAAGCATGTTGGGGCTTTGTCTCTTGTTCGGAGTGCATAGCTCCACACCATCCTTGTGGCATCTTCAATGAAGAGCAGAAAGTAGCGATGCCCTCCATGGATTGTGGCCGTTAGTAGAGTTCCACATATGTCTATGTGGACTAGCTTCAGCTTCTGGCTCATGTCGCACTTCGTAGCCAGAGGAAACATCTGTCGTGGTAGTTTGGCCCGCACACAGCCTTCACAAGGTTCTGATGCGTCCATGCTGCTGCTATCCTTGAGACAAAGACCGTTGACTTGCTCGTTCTTGTGAATTTTTTGTACTGTCTGGTTGCTGATGTGGTCGAGCCATTTGTGCCACAAACTGAGGTCTGCACCACAAACTTGGTGGACAATTTCTACTACAAAGGGCGTAACTGGCCCTGTCATTGGAGTTGGTGCTGTAAAGTCCAACTCTAGCATGCCATGTGAAAGCGACCTTTGATGAAGGTCTTACCTTCACGACTCTTCAAGATGACATGCTGTCCGTTGCTGACAATCCGCGCACCCTTCTTCATCAACTGGCCAAGTGAGAGGAGGTTCAGCGCGATCTCATGTATGTACAATACATCACCAAACCTGACCTGGGCACCGTCGTACCCAGTCACTGTCATCTTTCCTTTGCCCAAAATAGGCACTTGCCACCTGTTCGGAACCGTGACAAAGCCTTTGGAGCAGGGTTCCAGCGTGTGGAGGTAGGCCTTGTCATGGGTGATGTCCAAAGTGCACCCACTTTCAAGGTACCACAAGTGGGTGGAGCGGACCTACTCATCACTCTTCTTGGTTGAGAGCTGGAAGACAGATCCTGTGTAGTCAAACTGCTTCTCCTTGCCTCTATCCTTCTTCTTGGCCTCTTTGTTCTCGCCTTTCTCTGGCTGCTTCACCTTACTGTCGGTTTCCTTCTTCTCCCCCTTTCCTCCTGATCCTGTGTAGTCAAACATTGTTGTCGCCGTGCTTGCTCCTCATCCCACATCATTTTCCTGCACTCCCGCTTCATGTGCCCAATCTTCTTACGATAGTGGCACTCAACTGCAGGTCGTGACCCTGCATTCTGGCTGCGTGCACTGCGGATGCTAGCGTTTGGTCCAGAGTGGACAGACGACTAGGTGGACGTGGACTTTTTCATGGACTGGCTGTTCCGCGAGGGCTGAGCTGTAGACACGGCAACGCTCACACCTTGGTAAGTTGCATTAATGAGGATTCTCTCCTTCTCCCTTGTCAGCTGCCGGTTGCGTTGCTCTGTCAGAAGCATCTTACAAACATATGCTTCTGTGAGCCCTGCTTCATGCTTGAACTTGAGTACCCTCCGTACGTCGTCCCAGTCCCCTGTCATTATGTTGAGGAGAAAGGTCACAAATACAAGCCCTGAGACAGGAGCATCTGTCACTACGAGCTGATCGCGAAGTGGCTTTGCTTTGTTGATGTAGGACTCGATGTTGTCGAAGCCGTTGAGGTTGATGTGCGACAATTCCGTCAGGAGGTGAGATTTGAAGGTTGAGTCGGTAGACATGTAGGTCCTTAGCAGGTAGGACTAAGCATGGCGAGCTGGCTCTCCAGTCTCCTCATACATCTGTATGGCTTGCTTGATGTGAGGAGTCAGATGGTCGTCCAGCACCATGAAAGCAGCTCGGGTGAAATAGTTGTACTCAGCCAATGCGCTAGACAACGACCATGGGGGCGGAGGAATGTAGTAACCGTTGTAGAACTTCCAGATTTTGTGAATCTTGGCAACCTATTTTAATTTGTGTGCCCAGTGCGAGAAGTTCTTGCCATCAAATTTGTCAATCTTGATCTTGTGCAGATGTAATGAGGCTGCTGCTTGAGGCACACCATCCTCCAGACCTTGATACGCCTTGCCTTGTGCTGCCGCATGTGCGAGTGGCACAAGCCTTGTGCCATCTGCTACGACCCATGTGGTGGTACTGCTGCCCCTACATGAACTGGTGCTGGTTGTGTCGCAAAGAGTTGCGGTCCTGGTGCTTGGTGCATCTGCTGGTAGTGTGCCATGGGTGGCACCATCGGAGCAAGTTGTGGCTGTTGAGCTACAAACGGTTGTGGCATACCTCCTTGAGGTGGTACAGCTGGTTGCACCTGTGGAGACATGGTTGTTTGAATGACTAGAGGAGGACTGACTTGAGGCAGATGTGCGAACAATCCTTGTGAACCATGTTGCCACTACATCTTCTACTTCTAATGCTGCTGTTGCTGAAGCTGCTACAGTTGAAGCTACTATTGATGAGCCCATGCCAGCTGCTGCTGAATTTGTGTGATTTGGGCTACTTGAACCTCATGTGACTGTTGTAGTTGCTACGTCTGTGATGCTTGAGCTGCATGGGTAAGCTGCTCCTATTGACGTAGGAGCTCTTGAGCGGCAATCTACTGCCTTAGTGCCTATGTATCTTGCTCCACATCTTGACGTGCTGCGGCTTCTTATTGCGCCATGCGTTGCGCCTCATCAGCCAAGCGTTGCGCCTCTGTAGCTTGGCGTTGTGTGTGGTCTGCGACCTAGTGCCCCTGCTCTTCGCCCATGTGCATGCCATGCAAAACTGATTGGTGATCAAGTGTAGGAGAATCTGACTGAGTATTCTCCTCTTCCATGTTGCTCGTGCTTCTATGCAAGTGGAATACTGCTCATGCGCGTGAAGTGGCGTCACCTCCGCCTCTAGCTCAGCACTTGTACAGGGCTGGTGGAGAACGTCTCCACCACCAACTTAGTTTGCTGCTACTGCTGCTACAAATTGGTGAGAGCACCACCTAGAGCTCTAATACCATGTTGATTTTGTGAGAAAAATAGCAAGGTCTAAAACCCTTGCTGGTAGGATCTTTGGGTGATCAGTAGTGTAGCATGTACAATAGCAGGAGAAGGGTTGGGAAATGTGGACTGAAATCTTGATTGATGCAAAGTACAAGTATGGTACATTAAAAGCTAATCACACTAGGCTAGCACAGCTCCTGGCCCACAGAGGGGCAACGCCTTGCTAGGCCTTGTAGGCCGTCGTGGCAAGGGTCTTGGCGCAGAATCTAAGTTGACTAGCCTCCAGGGTAGCCTCAACCCAGGTTGGCAGGCCTTGCCAGGCTTATAGGGGCCTTGGAGGGATTTCTAGCAGATTCTTTGTCAAGGCTCCAGATTCAGAGGCTTGAGCAGAGTTGATTTCTTGCAGAATGCTGAGATAGATCTGAAGTGAGAGGAGCTTCCCCTTTTATACCTGTGGACCTGGCAAGTTGACCACCTAAAGGAGAAGCTTCCTTCAGGTGGTTAGGTCTGCTGCCTCTCGGGGAAGCTTCCTTCCAGGCGAAACTTCCTGTAGGTCAGAGTTTTTACTGGAAATCGTAAAGGTTCAGGGAGAAGCTTCCTTGTTGAGGAAGCTTCATCAGCTATTCAGGTGCAACTTCCCCAGGAGGTTGCTTGCTCTTTAGGCTTTTCTCTGACGACCGTTGATCTTGCCATGCTACTGCATCAGATCCATCAATCACGAGCCTCCTGAAGCTCGTGCCAGATTGGCCCATGCAGGTTGAAGGGCCCACGCTCCATGCATGGTGATGGTGATGCAGTGTGGACCTCATGCCAAGGGTGCATGGGTCTTGCCCAGTCACTTAGAGGACTCCCTGACTAGGATAGTTATGCAGTGTTGTGAAGTAGGTAGCTCCCCTCCCTGCTAGAGCTAACTAGAGGCATGCGCAACCCCCTTGCTCATTCCAACACATTATATTACACTCCAGGCCCTTTAGGCTGCTTCAGGTCTGGTGGCCAGAATTTATATGGCCTCTACAGGGGAGAATTCCCAGTAAACATGGACCCGGAAGTTCACCGTAAAATCCTAAACTTTTTGTACAGTGCTCCGAATGCAGTGTCGTCTTCAACATACCGGAGCTTAACACCAGCACAGTAATCGCACCTCTCAACACAAACAAGCCGGTGCATGGCCGATCCAGGACCATGACACTAGAAGGCGTTCAAGCGCATCCTTCGATACCTACTGGAGAGTGCAGAACGTGTGCCAGAGGTTTGACAAAAAGGGGAAATCCGACCCATTCCATCTTGTCTTCTACACAGATGCAGAATAAACTGGCGATGTGGACGAGTGGGAGTCCATGTGTTCTTCCTTGCTGGTGTAGTGGCCTCTTGGTATAGTAGAAATGAAGACCGTGTTTCTACCACTCTAGTGGTTTTGGAGTACATGGCGTTGGATGAAGCCTTCAAGGAGGTGGTGTGGCTTAACAAGTTACTGGGGAAGCTGAGCGTGCCTCAGTAAGAGAGAAAAACATTGACACGATCTCATTGACCAACAATCTGACCCAGCATAGGAGGATGAAGTATACTGAAGTGTGTTACCACTACACACACGACATGGTGGAGAAGGGACGGGTGGTGCTGCAACAGTTCAGCGTGCACCACATGCTTGCAGATTGCTTCACCAAAGCGCAACTTTTTCATCAACACTTCATGAGTGTGGCCAGATGTAGGATGACAAGTTATGAAGGGTCGGAGTGCACATCAGATGATGAGTGAGAGAGAGTAGAAGAAGCGGGAGGGAAATGCTGTAAAGTACCCCTCCTCATGCCCGGGTGCAGCACTGAGAGGCGCCAACAAGTTGCTGAAGGAATGAAATTCCTCGCATTTCATTATAGTAATCTCCAAATCCAGAATCATCCATCCATATGGATGGATGCCACTGAATTTTGACAAGCTGCTGATTTCAATAGGACTTGAATCGATAGAATCTATTATGTAATGAGGAGGTTATAGGTTCTCAAATCTGGGGTGTGCAAACGCTTAAGGACAACCAAGATTGGAACCCGATAGAAAATTCCACTGGACATGGGTTATAAGGTCTATCCGGGGAGAACATCCACCGAATGACTAAAGAGTCATCTTGTGGGTCCTTCCTCTAGATCTAGTAGAACAGGTTGGGGGACTTCGCCTGGCTTGGAGTTTGGGACTTAGTAGTATAGTTTGTTCATGAGGGACAGTCAAAATTCTGACTCAAGGTTAGTGGACAGGTGTTTAACCC
Organism: Penium margaritaceum; assembly: GCA_023375785.1. Taxonomy (NCBI): domain Eukaryota; kingdom Viridiplantae; phylum Streptophyta; class Zygnematophyceae; order Desmidiales; family Peniaceae; genus Penium; species Penium margaritaceum. Next base: position 11,439 of record SZWC01040499.1, read on the forward strand.
CATCAATCCCCATCACCAACTCCACAATTAACTTATCAAAACACACATCAAAAGCAAAGCAAGAACCTGATGTGTAAGGACATCAACGTCTCCAAACAGGCATTTTGATGTGTCATTGATGTGTGAAGGGTCAGAAGAATGTAGCTAGCAGAGAAGATGACAACAGAAGCAGGCAGAAGCTATGCAATGTGCAGAAGTGCAAGAAAGTGATGATGGAAGCGGTCAGCTAGGAGGAGATACAAGGAGTTAGCCAAAGACACTAATGAAGATATTGCATGAATTGAGGCAGAGAGTTTGAAGGACGAGTAGACATCAGCATGGCAAGAGAACGTTAAAGTTGACAAGACACTCTTGATGTGATGAGCAGAGCTGAGCAGAGAAGAGAGAGGGGGAGAGAGAGAGAGAGAGAGAGAGAGAGAGAGAGAGAGAGAGGGAGAGAGAGAGA
>SZWC01040508.1:1772-11873 GCA_023375785.1 Penium margaritaceum
TATCTATATCTATATCTATATCTATATCTACATCTATATCTATATCTATATCTATATCTATATCTATATATATATCTATGTCTATATCTATATCTGTATCTATATCTCTATTTATATTTATATGTATATCTATATCTATATCTATATCTATATCTATATCTATATCTATATCTATATCTATATCTATATCTATATCTATATCTATGTGTATATGTATATCTATATCTATAGCTATATCTATATCTATATCTATATCTATATCTATGTCTATATCTATATCTATGTCCATACATACATCTATATCTATATCTATGTTTGTATCCATATCTATATCAATGTATTCACATCTATCTAAATCTACATGTAAACCTATATCTGTGTCGCTATTCAGGCCTATGTGGATGTCCAAGTATATACATGCATACATCAATATGTAAATGCATACTTTCATTTAAACTCAAATTCATTTTTATGTCTGAGAATGTTTATGTAATCATCTATATATGTATCCATATGCATGTTAATGTCTTTGTTAATTGTATGTTTTTTTAGATATTGCATCGGGAGGGTCTATTCCGCCCTCCCTCCTTTCTGATGCGACGGGTGGTAGTGCACCACAAATCGCGAAAGCGAGGGTTGGTCGGTGACCAGTAGTTGGTTGGCCGGCGGCCAGCATTTCATTGTCCACTAGCCAGCTTGCTGCTGGCCAACTTGCTGTCGGCTAGTTGGAGAGGCGGCGGTCGGAGAAGCGACTAGCGGGCCACCTGCCGACCAGACGCCAGCCGCCGATTGCGGCCTCAGCCCGATCGGTGGCTGAGGGGCCACAAAGGCCTTGAGGGCAAGGCCTTGTGGCCTTGTGCACTCGCCTCCCCTTCCCATCCTTGCAAGAGAGCAAGCAAGGACGAGGGATACGGGGAGCGAGGGTGAGAGCAAGGATGAGGGAAGCACACAAGAGAAGTTGGTGCAAAATCGTTGATCGTGCCTCACGCACGACGATTTCACGCTGTCGTGTAAAAAACGAAACTCAAGTTCATTTAGGATGAACTATGAGTTTCAAAACCAGAAAACTCATGCGAACGCATGATTTTGTGGTAAAAACCCCAGGTTTGGGTCCGAAAACCAGGGGTAAGGTTAGAAACAGAAATGGGCCTTTGAAGACTCAAAACATTCGAGTCTCCCTGCTCTGGGTCATTGATGACGATTACCCCTCAGTCCTGCGAAGGGGGTAACCCCCTGACGCAGACTGAGAACACCATTTATTGAACACCAACGACAAATGAAGAGAAAGAGCTAGAGACTCGAGCCGTTACTATGGTTCTTAGAGCCAAACGACCCCCGCGACTAGGGATTTGACAGAAACAATGGCTACGACATATATGAAATGACGCCGGGAGTTGCAAGCAGTAGTAGAAACACTAGAAGGGACTACGGCATCCATACTTCATAGATTAAAGCGTCGTAAGTGCGTTGGAGAAATGAAAAAGTGCTCTACTCGGTTGAGCCTCTTCCCTCCAGTCTCTCCTCACTTCTAGGGGAGCTAAGGGATTCTTATGGGATGGGGTGGGGAGTGCCCACCCCGAAACCACCAAGTTTTTACCCTCGTTTTAAGGTTCCCTTCACTCTCCTTCATCCAAAAATTGGGACACCATTTGTTCCAAAGGCTAGGAGCTCTCACGACCTCAGAGCACCCAGAAAAGGAAGTAAGACAACACCTTTAGCATTTTGGCGGCTTCCCTAACGTCACTGGCTTAAGGAAGACTCCACCAAGGGGGTGCGAGGCGCGTTACTACTCAAGAGGAGGCCAAGGAAAACAACAAGACAAAGGGAGGACAATAAAATAGAAGAGGGAGTGAAGGAGTTGCTAGGATTTACTAGAAGTCCTCTGCCATTCTTTTCCCTTGTTTTGTGAGCAACACTCACATTCGTTTTGTCATTCTCTTTTTTTTTTCAATTTTCTGTTTTCCAAGGTAATAGTGCTTGCCAATTGATATGAGTCACGATGTAGGAAGTTCAGTTTCAAAAACCATGACCTTGTGCCAACGTGATGGAATAGGAAAATAGAACTAGAATTTTAGAATTGCCTCACCGATATTGAGAGTAAGGAGTTTGTGGGAGGCGATTCCTTCTTAAAGTTGTCGGGTGATCCTCACAACGATCTTTATGTGTTAGTTGCCGGAGTGATGAGATAGCAAGTGCTGGACCGTCCAAGACCAACAAGGGCAAGGTGGTGAAATTCTCACCACACGCCCTCGGCGGAATTCAAGTTTTGGGAGCCTCCGCTTCGAGCACAGTTTCCAATCCAAAGGCAAACGTACCGCCTAAGACAACCAATGCCCAGCACGGTGACACTAAAAAGCGTGTGAAGGCCAAAGAAGTCCTCGATGAACACGTCGACGTGCATGTGGGTGACCCCCACGCGATGGACGATACGATGGAGGAGGATCTCCTGGAAGGGGACCCTGACAAAGAACACGACGCCGACGATGGTGAAGGTGACAAGGATTGCGACAATTGCCATCATCATGTGGCAAACTCGAGCTAATTGCTCAAGAAGGGTAAGGAGTCTGCCGCATAACCTGAAGCTGTCGACGTTAGCGAGACTACGGAGAGCAGCAAGGGCGCTAAAAGCAGCCAAACGGAAAATTCCCACGAGAACGAGCTTGACAACATCACCGCAAAGGCAATCTACGATGACCGTCGTAGGCTTGCGGAGTTCGCTTGTAAGGCGGCGGGCCGACTTAAGATCACCACCGATAGTGGAAGTACGGCACCACTTGGAGGAATGGGAGTGGACCCACCTTCCTACAATGTGGCCACAATGGGACAGGGCAACGCCCACCCGAACATCATCTCTGACAACAATCTCCTCCAAAAGGTGTAACTCCTTGGAGGCGTGTATGTGAACCGCACCCTTCTGTAGTGGGTAAGGGTACACGGACAATGCGAGGCCCTAGAGGCTATTGTGGATGCTCTGACGACATGAGAGCTCAAGTTCGCGTTCGCCAACCTGCTAGTCCACGTCGAGCAGAGCATCACATACCTCAACCGTGATTGCCAGCTACAGCGTCTGGCCGCCCATGAGGCAAGCTGTCAATGCAACGATCTTGATAAGGTGTTGCAGAGTGTGACCTAGGTGTGGATGCAACAGTAAGTGCACTATACCATAAATGTGCATGCCACTGCCGGTGGCAGCGATGACTTGCCTACCTTGACGACTTAAGGGCCGGTCATGAACATGTCCTTCCTCCACAGTGTGGAGATCTTCCAAAAGGGCGTGAAGCTGACCGACTGGCTGAATTACATGGAGTACGTTTCATGTGTCTAGAAGACTCCACTCAGCCTGTGGGGCGACCTTACCATGATACGGTTTGAAGAAAAACTCTTCATGTATGTGGTAAAGGAGTGGAGTGCGCAACTACCGCACCTCGAGTGACAGCCCATGTCGTGGGAGGCCTTCTGCTTGGTTATGCATAAGAAGTGCACCCAATATGAGGAGGCATAATGCAATTTCCACAAGATTAAGGACTTCAGGCAGCCAGGTACCTTGTTTGAATCCTACTTGAGCGAGTTCACCGCACTCGTGGATGAAGGCAAAAGCTTCTCCGAGGGGGGTGGGACTCAGACCTTTAAGTAGCAGGAGTGCATACTGTTGGAGTACTTGCATGATGTTGTTGCCAACAAGATGGTGAAGGATAAGAACACCACAATAGCCAGTGGCCAAGCTTGGACAAGCTAGAGGGAATTGCGTAACTACATGAGCCAAGTGTATTCGGCAAAGTGGAAGCACTACTTTGATGGACGGCCAAACGCGCGTGCATAGTAAGGCCGCGACATGCGCATGGATGTTGCAGGGGCTGGTGGGTCCGCTGGATAGTGAGGCGGAGCCAAGGGCATGCATCTTGCAAACCCCGTAGCCAAGAAGGCTTTTGGACACAAGGGCCCTAACAATAAGCCCAGGAACGAGAATGACGAGCTGTAGGTCGTGCCTAAGCGTCGTAATACAGCCTTGCGCGATGGGCTCTACCACGACTGCATGCAGGTGGGCGACTTTAAGGCTCAGTGCCCTGAGGCTACTGGTGGTGGTCAAGAGGCCGTGGCGTTAGTTGTAGTAGTAGCACCTCGTGGAGATGGTGCAGTAGGAGGCCGCGGACATGGTCGTAGAGAGGGTCGTGGTTGCGGCAATGGGCTCGGCTGTGGTAACAGACAAGGCTGTGGTGTGAGTTTTCCCCACTCGTGACTGACGTTAGTGGGGACCACTCAGGGGTAAGAATGGATCACGAGTGTGGGTTCATGTTTTCAAACAAGGATGTTAAACAATTTGAGTTTTTGACCAATTCAAAATTCTCTGTTGATTTTTCCCCTTTCATTGAACCTCATTCTACCCTTGTTGATCGACATCGCCCACTAAATCTTGCATCACCGAAAAAGATGCATGATCGAACTTGCTTTGTGGTGGTGATACCAACCATGGTACAAGAATTGTGTAATACAGTGATTGGAGCAAACTCCCTCAAAAGGGATGAGTTTGATCATGTTTGCGGTACCTTTAGTCGATGATTTTGACTCAGTGAAACTTAAAGACTAGAAGGTGCAAGTAGAATTCACGCGTGCCCACAAGATGTGGACTAGAGTAGGTGAATCATGGGAGTTGCGGCGTGCGCTGTCTAGATTTGGTGTTTATGACAAACTTGGCTTGCCATCATTGATCTTGTTCACTCAAAAGTGTGGAGGCAAGATGACAATTCAGTTCAAAAGACACCTAGCTGGTGCTCCCGTGAACGTACATACTGACACTAGAGGAGACGACTCTTTTGTTAGCCTTGGCTTTACTTGATAGGTTGGCTTGAAGTACGAGCCATCGAATGGCACACTTGTTTTCCATGACAGCAGTACGGTAACCGTTATCAGCCTTTGTAAAGCAAAACTTTGTATTCAAGGGTACACACAGAGTGTCACGTTGAAGGTACTCAACCTTCTTGACCCATTTGACGTGGTGCTAGGTGATCCTTTGCTCCGTGAGAACAAGGCTGTAATGTGCTTTGAATCAAAGCGTTTCATCCATCAAAAAGGGCAGCGTCACTATACGTTGATTCTGAGTACAAGGTTATCACCAAACCAACACAAAGTCCATGTCAGCTTGTTTGCGTTGGCGGTCCTGTGACTTATTCGAGAAGGTTGTTGATTCTTCTTGGCTCAGCTGTAGCAAATGGAGGACAAAGTGAAGGAAGACATGACAGAAGACATCAAATCTCTATTGGCGGAGTTCCCGGATGTATTCCAAGACCCACCGGCTGAGCTTCCACCGAAAAGACACATGGGCCACAGAATTTAGTTGCAACAGGAGGCGACTCCTCCATTCAGACCAATGTACCGCCTTAGTCCAGCAGAAAGGCAAGAGGCCTAATGCCAAATCAAAGAGTACCTTGCTAAAGGGTGGATCAAGCCAAGTAGCTTGCCATACGGTGTGCCGATCCTTTTTTAGAACAAAAAGGACGTTGATTTACGCATGTGCGTGGATTATCGGGCACTGAACAAGTTGACGGTGAAAAATGCATTCCCCTTACCACGGATTGAGGACCTTTTTGACCAACTCCAAGAGGAAAAAGTGTTTTCATCCTTGGATATGTCCCAAGGGTATCATCAAATCTGCATCATGGAAGATGATGTTATGAAAACTACGTTTCAAACGTACATGGGACACTATCACTTCTGGTTGTTATGCTTCAGGCTAACAAACGCTCTAGAAACCTTCAAATGAGAAATGAGGCAAACGTTCACCGAGCAACTCGGTCAGTTTGTCTTGGTTTACCTGGACGATATCCTGGTTTTCTCCAAATCAATAGAAGAGCAAATAGAACATCTCCGCGAAGTCTTCACAATCCTTCAGGAACAAAAGCTCTATACAAAAGTGAGAAAGTGCAAGTTTGCATAGGATGAGCTCAAATATCTTGGACACATCGTCAAAAAAGACGGCATCCGTGTTGACCCACAAAAGGTCCAAGCCGTTGTGAACTGGCCATGCTCTGAAAATGTTGGGCATATTTGGTCTTTCCTTAGTCTTGCAAACTACTTTTGATGGTTTATGCAAGGGTATTTGCCCCTGGTACCACCGCTTGATGAGCTAACGTGAAAAAACATGCACTGGGAAAAATCATCGGATTACGAGAACGCTTTTCTCAAGGTCAAAGAGCTTTGATAGAAAGCGCTCGTTCTAGATCTTCCGGGTCCATCGCAACCGTGGGGGGTTTAATGTGATGCGTTCGTATAAGGACTCGGAACCGTCCCTATGCAGAAAGGTTACCCAGTTGCGTATGAGAGCCAGAAGCTCACCACTTCAAGGGTGCTAATGGGGGTGTGACAGTCGTGACCAACCATAATCTATAAGTGTTTTCCAAATTCAATCGAAGTTGTCATGATTATAGGTGTGTTAAAGCAAACACCTGAGCCGATTCTGGTTCACATTGAACTTTTGGCCACGACGCATCAATGTGGCCGATCCATTAAGCCGAAGGCCTGTGGACATTAAAGCAAACACTAAGGTCGGTTGGTGTTTTATGGCCATTGCAACAGCAACAGTACAATCACGAGATCCCCTTACACCTTTGCGGCAACCACCACGAGAGATTATTTCTTACAACGATTGTGTAAACATGATCCGGATGGGATATTATGTGGATTTTTGGTTTCAAGAATCTCAAAATGCAGACAAGTACGGCTTGGTGGAGGTTGTAGGAATGTTCTTGCACGTAGAACAAGTTGTTGTGCAAAAATCAAGAGACCTTTGAGCAAAGATTATCTCTTAGTTGGACGACCCGCCGGTCGTAGGTCATGTGGGACCTTGAAAGACCAGATAGGCACTCTCTGACCAGTATTGGTGGCCAAGATGGGGTTTGGACTGTAAGTATTGCATGAGATGCGACCCATGTCTTCAAAACAAGGCTAGTCAAAAGAAGCCTACTCAACTCCTCGAACAGCTTCCCATTCTAGGGACTCCATGGGAGTGCGTCAACATAGACTTCATTACTTGTCTTCCGGATATGGCTTTTGGCCATGATGCAATTCTAGTGGTTGTGGATCTTTTGATGAAGATGACACTTCATTCTTTCAACCACTGACGTGAACTCAGAGGAGACTGCTCGTCCCTTCTTGGAGGGTGTCGTAAAGTACCATGGCTTGCTATTGCACATTATCTCTGATCGAGATTGAAAATTTGCTAGTAAGATCTGGCAAAAGATGCACGAGTACTTCGGTAGCGAGTAGCATATGTTGAATACGTTTCACCCTAAAACTAATTGAAATACAGAGTGCATGAACTCCACTCTAGAAGAAATGCTCCGATTGTACGTGGACCTTGCCATGAATGACTAGGACGAGTTTTTAGCTCCGGCAGAGTTTAATGTGAATAACTCGTTGAACGAGTCTATATACTTCACACCATTTGTGTTGAACAGTGGTCGGCATCCAGTGGTGCCCTCTTCATTCGTGAAGAGTGGGAGTAGAGAAGGACAGGTTCCCTTTGCTTACGCCTTTGCCAAGTGTATTGACTCCTTGTTTCAGGAGGCGAAGGGTCACCTTCAAGCTGCTCGGCAACGCAAAAAGGCATATACCAACAGAAGTCGTCGTGAGGTCTCGTTTGACATCGTTGACAAAGTGTTGCTTAGCACTAAGAATCTTTGGCTGAAGTCACCAGGGGTGCAAAAACTTCTGTCGAAGTGGATTGGGCCGTTTTCCATCGTTGCACGCATCGGGCCAGTGGCATACTGATGTTTGCTTTCGCCGAGTATGAAGATACATGACGTGTTTCATGTGAGCTTATTGGCTCCATACACGACAATAGGGATCGTTCAACCACCACCGACAGACCTTGTTTGAGATGACCAATACAAGGTTCTTTGCCTACTCTAGCACTGAGAGCGTACTCTCCGGTCATGGGTTGTTAGGGAATGCCTCATTCATTGGTTCGGATGTGGACCTGAAGTTAACTCATGGGAGCCCGAATCTCAGTTGCTCAAAGGGGTGGTCAACAAGTATTGGAGCGAGCTGGCAGCTCGCACTGATTGACGCATGTGTGGGAGCACCAACTAAACGCGGAAAAAGTGAATAACATCCTACAGGGCGGCATTCATGAATGCAACCATAGGAGGTTGGGGACGCCCACCATGGTTGTCGCGCGGACGCTCCAATCTAAAGGTGGGAGGTTGCTAGCCGTGCTGACTGACAAGTTGTAACTTAGGTCTAAGTGCCATGCACGTGTTCATGTTTAGCTGGTAATTGAAATTGTTCATCATTCACAATGTTGATGACTCACCGACTGCAAAACCTGCCTGTTGTGGATGAACGAAGATGGTTCATAAAAAGTGGGGAGGAATGTAGCGAGAGGGCCGGTTCGGCCCTCCCTTCTTCCTGAAGCAAGGAGTGGCTGTGCACCACCCCTCGCGTCAACGAGGGCTGGCGGGGGCCAGCAGTTCGCTGGCCTCCGGCCAGCTCACTGCCGGCCAACTCGTTGCCGGCCAGCTTGTTGCCGGTCGGCTGGATGGCCGGCGGCTAACCAAGCGACCAGCCGGCCACCACCCGGCTAGCCGCCTGGTGTTGATCGTGGCCTCAGCCCGATCGACAGCTGAGGGGCCACGAGGGCCTGGAGGGCGAGGCCTCGTGGCCTCGTGCCCTCGCCCCCCCTCGGCCTCCTTGCAAGCGAGCAAGCGAGGACGAGGGATAGGGGGAGTGATGGTGAGAGCGAGGATGAGGGAAGCACACGAGAGAAGTCCACGCAAAATAGCCGATCGTGCCTCGCATGCGAAGATTTTGTGCCAATGCGTCAAAAACGATACTCAAGTTTGTTTAAGACGAACTATGAGTTTTAAAACTGGAAAACTCATGCGAATGCACGAGTTTGAGGTAAAAACCCTTGGTTTGGGTCCTAAAACTGGGGGTAAGGTTAAAAACGGAAATGAGCCTCTGGAGACTTGAGATATTTGAGTGTCCCTGCTCTGGATTGTTGATGACGATTGCCCCTCAGTTCTACGAAGGGGGTAAACCCCTGACGTAGAATAAGAATGCCATTCTGCAAACTCCGACGACGACTTCAGAGCAGGAGCTAGAGACTCGATCCGTTACAAATGATGAATTCATATATGTATGTTTAAGTTAATTCTTTCTTTTTATAATTTTTTTTTCGAATGTTTTGTTTATGTACATCTGCGGTTATTCCTGTATGTTTACCTTTACATGTATGCATATGCATATACATTGATGCACCTATTTCAATTTGCATTGATGACTTTATTTTTATGCTTTTGTCGAAATAGTTCTTTATTCTAGGTAGAGTAGAGTACTAAAGATTGTTTGTCATCATGTCTTCCTTTTTTGGTGGATTTTACGTTTTCGGTTAGTGTGGAAGAAAACATTCCTTCATGCCCTATTCGGTTGTTGTTGACTTGGGTCTAGCTACGTTTGAGCTTTGATCAAACTGGTTTTGCTTCTAACCTCGGGCGACTCTACGGCCCAATCGAGCGGAGCAAGGGATCGTCTGCAAACGGTGGAGTTCCTGCGAAGCGCGAGACTGTTAGAAGCTGCTCACGTGATGTTCCGAGATCGGCCGTATCTGTAACACAGCCGTGAAACGTTGGCTGTATGTGTAAGAATCTTCTCGTAACAGTGGGGCAGCAGTTTGAACTGGAGCGAAGTTGGCCAGATCCTGAAGGCGACCTCCAAAGTAGGCAAAATTCGATGTAGGTTGAGGTGGGTCGGCCGTAGATGTAAGCGAATTCAAGAACATGGCCAGTTGTGGAAAATGGCCGAATTGCCTGTACTTTACCCGTTGAATGATAACTTCGTAGGAAGATTTATGTTGACGTCAGTCACACTTCGAAAGTTCATTTGCGATTAATAGGCTCTGCCTATTTATCGCAGCCCAGGCACAGCCGTTAGCTTCGGTTTCTTTCTACGAGCCGCATATTCACACCTCAAGCCGCCTTATGTGGCTCCGCTCTCGCTCGTTAAGCGCACGGTCAGCGATTGGTTCGTTGACGACTAGAGGTGGCCACCGCCATTTAACCAGCAAGCAGCGCCAAAAGCCCCCTTGCCGCCTCCACCATCTCTGAG
>SZWC01040512.1:0-11870 GCA_023375785.1 Penium margaritaceum
CCCTCGGCTGCCCCCCCCCCCCATCGACACCCCCGCCACGCGAGACCGAGACACTTTCGCTTCACAATTTTTCCTGTTTACCGACCTGGAGTTGGCGTTCAACCCCATCAGTAAACCATACATTAGTGAAAGTTCAAATGTGGACATGCACAGCCTTCATGACATGTGGACAGTCTACCAATCCACCTGTCACTTGGGTTGGGAATCTGGATGCTGTTCATATGATGTGTACATTGTAAGTGGCTAGGATATTCTGAAGGCCAATGAGGATGCGTTGTTCGATGTTTGATTTGTGAATGTGGCTGACACGTAACAATTAGGTGCATGCTTCATATCCACGCATTCCCCTACCCATGTCATGACTGGTGTCGATGTCATTTTTACCAATGTGCATGGCCAGCTATGATGGACAAAGCACGAACATGACCGCGCGGACATCAAGGGACATGATCGCTAGATCATGCTTCTCGTCCGTGAGGCTGCCAAAGACGTTTTTCCAGACCTGGCACTTCGGCTTTGTGCGAATCAACGCTACCGACACTCGCGAAGGTGCACTTCCGGGAGTCACATGACAACGAGTGCTTAGTCGGCACCAACGAAGAGTTAGCCACAAACTGTGGGTCCACCCACAGTTAGGGTTTCGCCACCATGCCTCCCAAACGTGCCCCTACCATGTCAGCTTCTGTGACAGGGTCCTCCACGTTACCATCAGCAGCAGGAGCAGTGGCAACCGAACGATTCCATCGGCCCGAATTTTCTCCACCTCCTGCCGGACGCCTTCATGGAGACATGCTGACGTTGGCGCTCTCTCGCCACTGCCGCCACATCCCAACAGCGTCCAAAAAGCCAGGGTTTTTCTGTGGATCCTGTGGCATCACTCGGAGCGGGACCTGTGACCGCATCAGAGGACATTTGGGTGTGAGCAATGGAAACGTCCACTGCTGTGAACATCCGCCTCCCATTGCGCGTGACGTTCTCGGCATGGAGAGGGCTCCCTGTCCTCCAGCAACATGGAAGCCGGCATGTCCCGGGCTTTACAACGGTCTAGGGGACTCCTGGGGGACCAACATCAAGCCCGTGTCATGGGCAAACCTTTTTGAGCAGCGGCAGCGGGCCGAAGCTCTTGAAGGTGCTGGCCTTCCCAGCCATGACGAGGAGATGGACATGTACCTTCACAACGTCGCAGCAGCATCCTTTGGAACCATAGACCAGAGCAACAGCAACAGCAGCAGCAGCAGCAGTAGGTTCATGATGTGCTTCAGTGTGCTGCCGACTTGCGCGCTCAGCTGGCTCAACAGCAGCAAGCAGTGCGCATCGTCGATGTGAACATGATGGCTGGGATGAGGCAGACCTCTGTCCGCCCCCACTGTGACGCAGCAGCGAACACCGCTTGTCAAATGGCAATAGTGAAGCTAATGTGTGCCGGTGCATACCCCAGCTGACTGCCGTGTGTGACAACACGGCAGTCAATAAGCGGGCGTTTGAGGACTTGAAGGAGAAGTTCCCCAACGTGCTGTGGCAGGGCTGCTGCGCCCACAACATTGACTTGGTGATGAAAGACATCATGAAGTCGGAGTGGGGTGCATCGGTGCTTGGGCAGGTTGAGAAGCTGGTGAACTTCTTCCGCTACAACGATATGCCACAAACGTGGCTAAAGCAGCAGTCTGGCGGCCGGGTGCTTTTGCCTCGGTGCGACACTCGGTTCGCCACCGTCCACAACATGGTGCAGCGCCTCATCGACATGCGGCCTTTCCTACTGAAGCTTGTCATCCATGCATGCTGGGCTGATATGGGATGGCAGCGGGATGGCATGTTCAAGGCAAGGAAGAAGGCAGTGAGGCAGATTGTGTGCCGCCGTGTGTTTTGGCTGCAGGTCCGGCAGCTCCGAGACCTCCTTAACCCGCTGGTTAAGGTGCTGCGCATTGTTGACAAGCCAGGAGGTGCAGCAGGTGAAATTTATGAAGGACTTCTTGACTGCATAACAGAACTGAAGGGCCTGTCACAGGGGCGTGGACAGAAGCCGGCAAAGGTGGCAGCAGAGCATGTGAAGTTCACAATGCAGCGGCTGAAAACCCGCTGGGAGTCTGACATGGCCTGCTCTCTATATGCTGCAGCACGCCGCGTGCATCCTACGCAGTTTGGGAATGATCATGGGGGGGATGTTTCCATGGTGCAGGCATGGTCACAGGTGGAAGACGCCCTCGTGCTGGAGGCGAAGTATGGGGCATTACAGCATGAGCTGGAAGCCTTCCAGCTCGGCCGTGTGACTACCACCATTAGTCCCCTCACCACCAAGCAGCTGAGTGACCGGGCCCGTGCAGCAGTGGCAAAGGTGGTGGCAGGGATGCTGGCACCATATGAGTGGGCAAGTCTCCACCTTGCCCACCTCCCCACCCTCCGTGAGCTCACCATCAAGCTCCTATCTCAGCCGTGTACGTCGTCTGACTGCGAGCGCATCTTCTCGACGCACGAGCTCATCCACACCACGCGCTGCAACCGTCTCAGCATGAGAACGCTGGAGATGCTTGTGCGGTGCAACGTCCACCTCCACCGGCAATACAAGCCAGCAAAGTGGTGCAAGCCCGACAACAACTGGCTGGTGCCTGATCCATCTGACAGCGAGGATGACGGTGTTATCCTCGAGAATGTAGAGGATGAGGGTGAAGAGGGTGCAAACGTCGGAGTCGATGACAGTGAGGAAGACAAGATGGAAGAGGAGGAAGAGATATACGTGGAAGAAGAAGAAGAGGAGGAGGGTGATGGGCAACAGGAAGCCCCACAGCAGAAGAAGGGTAGACGTGTGACTGAGGACGACGTCCCTTGTGTCGCCCGTGAGGTTCGCACGTGGGCTGACGTCTGTGCCATGGCAGATGACATCGGCAATGGAGGAATTCCTGGCGAGGGGGATGGAGAGGATGGAATTGGGAATGAAGAAGATGGAGGGGATGCGGGAGAAGGTGGAGGGGAGGATGGTGGTGAGGCCGGGGATGTGGGAGAAGCCGAAGGTGAGGATGATGTAGATGCAAATGGGGATGGAGAGGAAGAAGAAGCGGGGGACGCAGGGGAGGCAGGGGAGGAAGGGGAAGAGGAGGAGGATGGTGAAGGTGACGGAGAAGCGGCCATGGCAGCAGCAGAAGCAGCAGCAGCAGCTGCCAGCAAAGCAGCAGCAGCCAGCAAAGCAGCCGCAGCTAGCAAAGCAGCTGCTAGCAAAGCAGCTGCCAGCAAAGCATCAGCAGCCAACAAGGCAGCCACCAGCAAAGCAGGAGCAGCTAGCAAGGCAACTGCAGCCAGCAAGGCTGCATCCACAAAGGCAGTTGGAGCCAGAAAGGGTGTTGCAGCTAGCAGGGCAGCTGCAACACGCAAAGGAGCTGCATCAGCAGCTCTAGGTTCCAGCAGGTCTAAGGTGGCTAAGGGCAGCAATGCAGGTGTCGGTGATGGAGGCAAGGCCAGCAAGCGGACTCGGGGTGGGGCGTCGGTGCCAGGCTGAAGCACATGGGGAGGGGCATGTCTTGAGCTGCTGAATGTGGTTCACATGACCGGAAACTGTGATGGACATGCATGCTTGCATTTGTGCATGTTAGTGATGGCCCTGTAGACTTGTGCATTTCCCATTTTCTCCATGCATGCTGTTTCTGATGACATCTCAAGTTTACTTGTTTCTTGACGTTGGATTCAGTGTTGGTAGTATGAATGTGTGGATGGATTAAACAGCCATTTTGTTGACTGGTGTAATTTACACTTAGCCTAGTGCAGAAATGCATTCAATCTTAGTCGTTGAGTGAGCAGCCACCACTCCATGCATGCAACTGCATTGCATACATGAATGTTTACCTAATCAGAAATATTCTGGAATGGTACATAATGATGTGTGCAGCATGATAGCAATAGAGCAAGTAGAAAGTGTACTTTGTACATCTGGAGGGTCCATACCTATCTCCAGTCACACTAGTCATGGTGTCCAAGTAGCCCCCCCCCCTTCCTGCCGAGGTGGCCGATGTGCCGAGGTGGCCGATGTGCCAAACCACCACAACGATGTACCACGGTGCACATCGATGTGCCACGGTTCGAGGGGCCTAGGTCAACTATGGTGTAGATGAATGACGGCGAGACTCGACGCTGTTGGAGTGTCGCTCGGTGGAGCCGACGCGCGCCGAGGCCCACTCATCATTTGCTGGAGCCTCCTCCCTCCGGTGATGCGCTCAGCTCCATCGGCAGGCCTCCTCGGCGGTCGGGCCGCCGGCAGTCACTGCCACTGCAGATGCTGTCTGCATGCACCTAGCGATGTATCTGGTTGTGGCATTGCGTCTGCAGCATCATGTGGTGCCTAGGGTCCATGTCTCCTGCTGTATGGCCCTGTTTGGCATCGCTGACTGTCATAGGCACTGCCTGGGTTTGGGCAGCCATAACTCTTTGCTGCTATTTTTCTAGCCGATTCTGACCGCACGACTGTGTTTGCATCGTTGGTATTATGGTGTGGTCCAGTTTTCAGGCAAAACGGACGACGCCCAGGTTTTGGACTGTCGGGCGTCTGGTAGGGCTCACCGAGAAAACCTTGCCTGCCAGAAATAGGTCCAGGACTATTTTCTGATTGGCTGGTTAGCTGAGTAACAAGTTCTATACTAGTAGTGGGGGGATAGAACTTGGAGGGGTCTCCCATTGTTGCTCATTCTTCATTCCTAATCAGTCACTTTCAGTTTTTAGCTGCTTTCTCGTGCTAACACTGGCGCGCGCGTTTCTGAGTAACAAACCCAGAGCTTCCAGACTCTAGAGCAGCAGACTGAGGGGACAGCAGACTTAAGCAACGAGCATGGAAGCCCGCACGCTGCATCAACAACGCATGCTGTCCCAACCTGCTGCCTAGGTTTTCCAGCTTGGTATCACAGCCAGAGCGTAGCAGTAGCAGCAAAAGACTAGCGTACAGGTGCCAGACAACGTCGGCGGACCCCCATACGCGCCACTGCAGGGGAAATTCTGTCGGATTTTTTCCGGCAGCATTGACCCGCCTGGTGACAGCGTCAGACTTTTTCCCACGGCCACTGGGCCAGGGGAAATGCTGCCGAAAATTTTTCCGCAGCACTAACCCCCACGCGTGACACGAGGAGGTGAGCCGCAGGCCGCATCCGACAACTACAGGCGACGACGCACGCTACAACGTCACCCAGGTGCAGTGACTCGTACGAGCATACAGCAACAACAGTCTGTAGTAGTGGCAGCCGCAGGCAACAGTAGCGAGTAGTGGCAGCAGCAGCCAGCAGGCAGAAGCAGCAGCTCACAGCAGCCCGCAGTAGTAGCAGCCCGCAGCAGCAGCTCGCAGCAGCAGCAGCCTGTAGCAGCAGCCCGCAGCAGCAGCCCGCAACAGCAGTGAGTAGCAGCGGCAGCAAGCAGTAGCTACAGCAGCGTGTAGCAGCAGCAGCATGCTACAGCAGCCGTAACAGCAAGCCGTAGCAGTAGCCAACTGCAGCAGCAGCAACAGTAGCGAGCAGCCGCCAACAGCTGCCAGCAGCCGCTGCTGCTGCTCGCAGCCCGCAGCGAGCAGCAGCCCGCTGCTGCCATCGAGAACCAGCCCGCTGCCAGCAAGCAGCAGCTCGCTGCCAGTGAGTAATAGCCCGCTGCTCGCAGCAAGCAGCGAGCAGCTTCCCGCTGTGACAGACGAAAGAAGAAAAAAAAAGGAGAAAAAATCTTCCCCCATCCCACCAGCTTCTGCGCCGCGGCTATAGCGGCTGCCTTCGCCACAGCAGCCGTAGCAGCCGCACCAGCCCGCAGCAGCAACAGTTGCTGCTGCAACTACAGCCGCAGTAGTAGCAATAGCAGCAACAGCCGCAACAGCAGCAACAGCAGCAGCAGCCGTAGCAGCAGCAGCACAGTTGCAGCAACAGCAGCAGCAGCAGCTCTAACAGCAGCACCAATTGCAGCAGCAGCAGCCGCAGTTGCAGCAGCAACAACAAGAGCTGCAGCAGCAACAACAACAACAACAACAACAGCAGCAGCAGCAGCCCCACCAACCGCCACTGCTGACGTCAGCATCTCATTGCTAACGTCACTGCTGAAGTCATGAACTCATTTAAAAAAGGTGAAAGGGAAGGGGGAAGAAAACCTGTGGGAAGGACGTCAGCAGCTGACGTCACTGCTGACGTCAACAACACAAAAATAATACAAACCAAGGGGCACCAAACCATGGCTGGTAGTCCCCCTAGGGAGGGGTCCTCTGTTGGGGGGATCCCCAGTCCCCCTTTCTTCTAGCGGTTGTAGCAACAGTAGCACCAGCAGCAGTAGCAGCGGCAGCAGCAGCAGCAGTAGTAGTAACAGCAGCAACAACAACAGCAACAGTACCAGCAACAGCACCAGCACCAGCAGCATCAGCACCAACACCAGCAGCATAAGCAGCAGTAGTAGCAACAGCAGCAGCAAAATCAACAGCAACGGCAACGGCATCAGCAGCAACTGCAGCCCTCTGGCATTGTTGGCGGCAACCCTAATCCCCTCGCTACTCTTCAGTAACAGCTTGCCACCTTGACACAGCAGCTTGTGGTGCTGCAGCTGCTGGCCTGTCAGACTGCCACCAGTGTGCCGCCATCCTTCATCCCTCCAGGGCACGCAAGCCCAGCTCTATCTGTTGCCACGCACCTGGCATAGTAGCACACTCATCGCCAGCGGCAGACAGTGACCTCCGTCCGTGGCCCCACTCTGGGTGCCGGTCGCAGGTAAAAGAACTTTGAGATGCCGCCGCCGTTTCAGGCTGACGAGCAGTTCCGGAGCTGGGAGCTCAGCTTCCGGATCTGGGTGCAGGGTGAGGGCCTGTGGGCATACTACACCCTCCCTTATGACCCCACCCTGGCCAACTACTTGTATGATGCTGGTCGTGATGTCCGTGCCCTAGTCCCTGTCGCCACTCCGGCTTCCCGCCTCGCCCTCGAGCCCTTCTTAGGTGACTTTACCGCTGGAGCTACCCCAGACCCTACAGCCGCGTGGCACGTCCTCACTCGTCCCCATCGCCTGTCCAGTGAGGCTGAGACCAGCCGCCCGCAGCGGGAGTTCAACTCCCTACACATGGGGAAGACCGAGACGGTTACCTCCTATTGGCAACGGGCGGAGGACATCCTTCGTCGCCTCGAGACCTCTGCCCTACCCCCTCTGGCCGTGCTCCTCACCATCAAGCGCGGTGCCACCGAGGCGTACGCAGACGTCTTCGTCCACTACTCTCACGACGTCCTCTCCACCATGGCCGCCCAGGGCATCCTCATGCCCTAGGCATACGAGCTCTTCCTCCGGATTGAGGAAGCTCGTCTGGAGTCCCGACTCCAGCGTACGGAGGCCGTCGCCTCCCCTGTCGTCGCCTCTGTGGCCGTCGCCTCCCCCATCGCAGCTACCTTATCATCATCGGGGAAGAAGAAGCATCAAAACAAGAAAGACAAGGGTCAGCAGTAGCAGCAGCCGTCGACCGGATCCAGCGGTGGAGACTCTGTCTGCCACAACTGTGGCCAGCCCGGACACGGGTGGTACACATGCCCTCTACAGACGGACGAGGCGTGCATCATCACCACCATGCGTTGCCAGTGGAAGCGCCATCTTGCCTCTGCCGCTATAGCTGTCGCCGGCTCTGACACCTCGGCCTCGTCCAACAGCTCCACCACTCCGGTTGCTTTGCCAGTCCAGCCAGCAACAGTGCCGCAGCCGTCGGCGACGGCACAGTCCTCCTCCTACCCGGGCTCCGGTGCTATCACCCCGCACTCCGTCTACACTCCCGGGCCGTCCTCCCGTGAGCATCAGCTGGAGCAGTTCATCGTGCTCCAGCTTGGCTTGCCTCGCCCTCCTCCCCAGGGAAGTGCGAGCTGCATCACTTCCTACTCTCTTGCCCAGCCCTGCATGATTGTAACTGAGCTACGATCGTGCCCCATTTCCGTGTCTGTCTCGTTGTCTCCCATGGTATCTGCTACCCCCTCCCATGACGACGTTGCTTGGCTTGACGATTGGCAGTCTCGGTTCGCGCCTCCTACCGCGTCCGCGTCCCTTGCTTGCCGCCATTTGACTGTTAGCGATCTAGCGACCCCGGTCCAGGACCCTGTTGAGACCTGGATCATCGACTCTGGGGCCACGCATCACATGACGGCCTCTCGTGAGGCCTTTAGTATGCTCGGTCCTATAGGTGATGTTTCCGGTGTCCGGATAGACTCTAGACAGGTGTTGCCTCTCCGTGGTGTTGGCGTCGTTCGTTTCCGTGGTCCCGCCGGTGACGTCTTTTTGACCGATGTCCTCTTTCTCCCTGGTCTTGAGCTCAGCCTCCTATCCTTCACTGCCCTTGACCGCATGAGCATGGACGTTGTGCACTCGCGTGGTGTTGGCACTGTGTTGTTGCGTCCGTCTGGTCTTGTTGTACTGCACGCCACTGCCCGTGGCAACCTGTGGCATGTACCTCGCCTTTCCTCCTCTCTGTCCGTCTCCTCCCCGTCGGCCGGCACAAGCCATGTGTTTGTCACCAATACGCTTTCTCCTCAGCACACTCGCCTCTTGCACCGCTGCCTCTGCCACGTCCACTCTGCCACCGTAGATAGCATGCTCCACACCCAACCGGCCAAAGGCCTTGAGTCGGATACTTTCCCCCTCCCGTGCCCCAGTGAGTGCATTGATTGCGCTCAGGGGAAGATGCACTGGTCCACGTACCGTTTGTCTTCCTCCAGTGCGTCCGCCCCTCGCGATCTTGTCCATTCGGACGTCGTGGACCCTCTCCCCACCGAGTCCATCGTCGAGCATGGTTGCTATGTCCTCACCCTCACTGACGACTATTCTCGCTACCGCTGGGTCTTGTGCCTTCGGCAGAAGGGCGATGTTGCCCGAGCCATCTAGGAGTGGCTTGTCCTTGCGCAGCGCGAGTGTGGCCGCTCTCTCCGCCACTTTTGCTCCGATCACGGTGGTGAGTACATGGGTGAGGCCACGACCTTTCTCACCTCCCGCGGGATCCGCCATGAGACATCCGCGCCTTACACGCCCGTCGGTGTCTCAGAATGGTGGAACCGTACCATGGCCGACGCCGTCCGCACCATGCGGGTCGAGTCTGGTCTCTCCGATTGCTTCTATTTTGAAGCCATGGCCTACATGACATGGGTCTAGAACCGGATTCCCCACGGTCCCCTTCCCTGCCAGTCCACTCCATACCAGCATTGGTGCGGTCAACGAGCTGACCTCCGCCCGGCTCGCGTGTGGGGGTTGCGTGGCCATTGTGTGGCTGCCCATCCCACAGCGGGGGTAAGCTCGCCCCCCACGGACGTCCCTGCACCTTCCTCGGTGTCTCTCGTCAGTCCAAGGCCTGGCGCTTCTGGGATCCCTCACGGCACTACATCATCAAGTCCCGGGATGCCCTCTTCTTTGAGGACCTATTTCCTCGCAACCTCATTTGCTCCGGCTCATCCGTGTCTATCCCGTTGCGTGGGAGAGTGGTGAGTCCATCCTCCGTCCAACCGCTTCCGGGTGAAACATCCCTCAGTCCCTCTGAGCCTGCAGCCCCAGTCGCGTCCGCTGGTCCCTCTGAGCCGGCAGTCTCAGTCGCGTCTACTGGTCCCTCCGGGCCAACAGCCCCAGTCGCCGCCGCTGGTTCCTCCAGGCCGGTAGCCCCAGTCGCGTCCACTGGTCCCTCTGAGCCGGCAGCCCCGGTCGCGCCTGCTGGTCCCTTTGGGCCAGAAACAAAGTCGTGTCCGCAGGTCCCTCCGAGCCAGTAGCCCCAGTCGTGTCCACTGGTCCCTCTGAGCCAGCAGCCCCAATCGTGTCCACTGGACCCTCTGAGCCGGCAGTCCCAGTCGTGTCCGATGGTCCCTCCGGGCTTCTAGCCCCAGTGGCATCCGCCGGTCCCTCCTGGCCAGCAGCCCCAGTCGCGTCCGCTGGTCCTTCCGGGCCGGCAGCCCCAGTTGCATCCGCCGGTCCCTCCGGACTGGCAGCCCCAGTAGCGTCCGCTGGCCCCTCCGGGCCAACAGCTCCAATCGTGCCGGCGTGCCCCTCCGAGCCAGCAGCCCCGTTGCATCTGCGGGCCCCTCCGGGCCAGCAACCCCATCCGCCTCCATTGGCTCGTCAGACTCAGTGCCATCGCCTGCCTTGCCACGCTGCACGCGTGGTCCTGGCGGCAGCCTCCGACCCAGACCGTCGGTGAGCGCGCAGACTGTTGCACCACATAACGTGGCGAATCGACCCCCTGTGGCTCCACGTGTCTCCTCCACTCCCACGGTCATGAGTGGGGACACTGGCACCAAGGCCCTCAGCTTGACCACCTCGGCCATCATTGCAGACCTTCACCCGGGCTCCGCACGGGGCTACACCATGCTTCATCATGAGCATCGGCACGCTGTCATGGCTGCACTCGCGCGCATCCCACCTGGGGCTCAGTTGCACACGCTCTCTCAATCCTCTCCATAGCACGCCCGGAGGACCCAGCCGCCCTGCACGAGGCACGAGCCTGTCCTGAGGCCGCACATTGGGACGCTGCCTACGCCGATGAGCTTGCTGCTATCCGACAGCACCACGTGTATGACCTCGTCGACCTTCCTCCAGGTCGGAAGGCCATCGGTTCCAAGTGGGTCTTTCGGCGCAAGTGGAAGCCCGAAGGGTCCTTGGACAAGTACAAGGCCCGACTTACAGCCAAGGGGTTTGCCCAGATACTTGGGGTCGACTACGACCAGATCTTTGCCCCAGTTGGCCGGTTCTCCACTAGTTGGGCACTCTTCAGCCTGGTTGCCCAGCATGGGTGGGAGCTACATCAGATGGATGCGAGCAAAGCTTTTCTCCATGGTTCACTAGAGGGTGAGGAGCTCTACATGGTGCAACCCCCAGGCTTCGACGATGGCACTGGGAGAGTCTAGCGACTGCGTAAGGCCCTCTATGGCCTGAAGCAGTCGCCTCGGTGCTGGAACCAAGAAATCAGCCATACGCTCCTTCGTGGCGGGCTCCAGCGCAGCACCGCTGACCACACACAGTTTGTCAGTCCAGGAGGCCAGACTTTTGCCACTGTTCTGGTTTACGTCGACGATCTCCTCATTGCGTCACCAGATACAGCTGCCATCTAGCGTGTCAAGGACCTGCTGTACACCGCCTACCAGATGAAGGACCTCGGATCTGCCAGAGTCTTCCTGGGCATGGAGCTCAAGCATGATCGCTCCCAGGGCGACCTGCACATCCACCAGGCCGCCAATGTGCAGACACCGTCTACCCGCTTTGCGGAGGACCTGCCACTCGTGCTAAGCGCATCCTCACCCATGTCACCCGATGGCCAGTTGAAGTTGAAGAGTCCTGACCTTGTTGTGGTGGGGGAGCCAGTTGACGTGACCACATACCTGTGAGTCATCGGGTCACTGATTTTCCTGGCAATGACGACACGTCCAGACATCGCTTTCGCTGTCAGCCCCCTGGCCCAGTTCTCTTAGGAGCCGCGTCACCTCCACTACGAGGCCGCGATCCGAGTACTACGCTATGTCGTCTTGCCTCCTCGGAGAGGTCTCATGTTCTGTCATCAGCCGTCTGTTATCGCAGTGGGCTACACCGATAGTGACTGGGCCGGCTGTCTGGACGGTAAGAGTCACACAGGCTGGATCTTTCTGATTGGCGGCATAGGTGTGTCCTGGCACACTGGCAAGCAGGAATGCATTGCACGCAGAACTGCTGAGGCTGAGTACGTTGCTCTTGGCTCAGGCGCGTATGAGAGTGTGTGGTTGCGTCGTCTGTTGTCCGAGTTGCGTCAGTCTGTTGCATCCATCATGTTGCATTGTGACTATATATCTATATCTATATCTATATCTATATCTATATCTATATCTATATCTATATCTATATCTATATCTATATCTATATCTATATCTATATCTATATCTATATCTATATCTATATCTATATCT
>SZWC01040513.1:0-11867 GCA_023375785.1 Penium margaritaceum
GCCCAAGTTGCGCCCTAGTTGCGCCCTATTTGCCCCCAGTTGTGCCCTTATTGCGCCCTAGTTGCGCCCTAGTTGCACCTTAGTTGCGCTCTAGTTGCGCCCTAGTTGCGCCCAAGTCGCGCCCTAGTCACGCCCTAGTCGGGCTGTAGTCGCGTCATAGTCGCGCCCTAGTTGCGCCCTAGTTGCGCCCTAGTTGCACCCTAGTTGCGCCCTAGTTACGCCCTAGTTGCGCCCTTGTTGTGCCCTCGTTGTGCCCTCGTTGCGCCCTCGTTGCGCCCTCGTTACGCTCAAGTTGCACCCTAGTTGCCCCCTTGTTACGCCCTAGTTGTGCCCCACTTGTGCCGTAGTTGCACCCTACTTGCGCCCTACTTGCGCCCTACTTGCGCTCTAGTTGCACCCTTGTTGCGCCCTAGTTACGCCCTAGTTGCGCCCTAGTTGCGCCCTATTTGCACCCTAGTTGCGCCCTAGTTACGCCCTAGTTGCGCCCTAGTCGCGCCCTAGTCGCGCCCTAGTCACGACCTAGTTGCACCCTTATTGCGTCCTAGTTGCGCTCTAGTTGCACCCTATTTGCGCCCTTATTACACCCTACTTGCGCCCTACTGGCACCCTTCTTGCGCCCTAGTTGTGCCTTAGTTGGGCACTAGCTACGCCCTAGTTGTGCCCTACTTGCGCCCTAGTTGCGTCCTACTTGTGCCCTACTTGCGCGCTAGCTGCGGCTTAGTTGCGCGTTAGTTGCGTCCAAGAAGTGATCACGTAGCCACCTGGTTTTCATGATGAGGATGTACGAGGAGGTGGCGGTGAGATTTTTTGTTTTTTTTCACCACGTTAAATATTCAGGACATACGGTTCTCTAGTTGGTTCTTTTGTTTTATTCTATGCGTGCAATCTTATCTTGTAGGGAGGGGACCTTTTTCTGTTTGGAACTACCAAACTGCATGATCCGAGCACAAATAGAGTCATTAAGTTTGATGGACAACTACGTAAGATAGATCTGGCTGGAAATGAGCGATTGAATGAGGGAGAGAGAAAGAGGGTGCAAGTAGGACGCAACTAGGGTGAAAGTAGGGCGCAACAAGTGTGCAAGTAGGACGCAACTAAGGCGCATCCAGAGTGCAACTAGGACGCAACTAGGGCGCAAGTAGGGCACAAGTAGGGCACACCTAGGGTGCAACTAGGACGCAACTAGGACTCAAGTAAGGTGCAAGTAGGGTGCAACTAGGGCGCATCTTGGACGTAACTAGGGGACAACTAGGACGCAAGTATGACGCAACTAGGACGCAAGTAGGATGCAAGTAGGACGCAATTAGGGCATAACTAGGGCACAACTAGGGTGCAACTAGGGCATAACTAGGGCACAACTAGGGTGTAGCTAGTGTCCAACTGAGGCGCAACTAGGACGCAACTACGGCACAACTAGGGTGCAAGTAGGGCGTAAGCAGGACGCAACTAGGGCGTAACTAGGACGTATCTAATGTCCAACTAAGGCGCAACTAGGGCGTAACTAGGACGTAACTAGGACGCAACTAGGGCGCAACTAGGGCATGATTAGAACACAAGTAGGGCGCAAGTAGGACGCAAGTAGGGCGCAACAAGGGCACAACTAGGGCGCAACCAGGACGTAGCTAGTGTCCAACTAAGGCGCAACTAGGGCACAACTAGGGCGCAAGTAGGACGCAACTAGGGTAAAACGAGGGCAAAACAGGGCACCACTAGGATGCAAGTAGGGTGCAAGTAGGGCACAAGTAGGGTGCAACTAGGGTGCAACTAGGGTGCGAGTAGGGCGCAAGTAGGATGCAAGTAGGGTGCAATTAGGGCGGAACTAGGACGTATTTAGTGCTCAAGTAGGAGGCAAGAAGGGCACAACTAGGGTGCAAGAAAGGACGTAACTAGGGTGGAAGTAGGACGCAACCAGGGCGTTACTAAGGCACAACAAGGGTGCAAGTAGGGTGTAACTAGGGTGCAACTAGGGCGCAACTAGGGTACAACTAGGATGCAACTAGGACGCATGTAGGCCGCAAGTAGGGCGCAAGTAGGACGCAATTAGGTCACAACCAGACCGTAACTAGGACGCAAGTAGGACACAAGTAGGGTGTAACTATGGCACAACTAGGGCATAGCTAGGGCGCAAGTAGGGTGCAAGTAGAGTGCAACAACGGTGCAAATAAGGCGCATCTAGGACGCAACTACGGAGGAGCTCGTGTCCAACTGAGACGCAACTAGGGCGCAACTAGGGCGCAACTAGGACGCAAGTAGGATGGATGTTGGACGCAAGTAGGGCACAAGTAGGCCGCAACTACGGCGCAACTAGAGCGTAGCTAGGGTCCAACTGAGGCGCAATAAGGGTGCAACTTGTGCGCAACTAGGGCGCTACAAAGGTGCAGGTAGGGAGCAAATATGGCGCAAGTAGGACGCAAGTAGGGCTTAACTTGGATTCAACTAGGGTGCAACTAGGGCACAACTAGTGCGTAACTAGTGCCGAACTGAGGCGCAACTAGGACGCAACAAGGGCGCAACTAGGGCGCAACTAGTGCGCCAGTAGGTGCAACTAGGGCACAACTAGGGCGCAACTTGGACGCAAGTAGGGCACAAGTAGGACGCAACTAGGGAGCAACTAGGGCGTAACTAGGGTGCAACTAGGGTGTAGCTAGTCCCCAATTGAGACCCAACTAGGACCCAACTAGGGCGCAAGTAGGGTGCAACTAGGTCGCAAGTAGGTTGCAAGTAGGGCACAACTAGGGTCCAACAAGGACGCAACTAGGGTGCAACTAAGGCGTAGCTAGTGCCCAGTTGAGATCCAACTAGGGCACAACTAGGGCGCAAGTAGGGCGCAACTAGGTCGCAAGTAGGGTGCAAGTAGGACGCAACTACGGCCCAACTAGGTCGCAAGTAGGGTGCGAGTAGGGCCCAACTAGGACGCAATTGGGGTGTGACTAGGGTGCAAGTAAGGCACGACTAGGGTGCAAGTAGGGCGCAACTAGGGCGCAACTAGGGCACAACCAGGGTGCAATTAGGGCGACACTACGGCGTAGCTAGTGTCCAACTGAGGCGCAACTAGGGTGCAACTAGGAAGTAACTAGGGCACAACTATGGCACAAGTAGGACGTAACTAGGACTCAAGTAGGGTGCAACTAGGATGTATGTAGGATGTAAGTAGGATGTAACTAGGGCGCAACTAGGACACAACTAGGGTGCAACTAGCGCGTAACTAGTGTCCAACTGAGACGTAACTATGGTGCAACTAGGGCGCAACAAGGGTGCAACTAGAGCCTGTAGGGCGCAACTAGGACGGAACTAGGACGCAACTAATGCAGAACTAGGACCCAAGTATGGTGCAAGTAGGACGCAACTAAAGCGCAACTAGGGCGCAACTAGGACGTAACTAGGGTGCAAGTAGGGCACAAGTAGGGCGCAAGTAGGGCAGAACTAGGACACAACTAGGACGCAACTAGGACGCAAGTAGGGTGCAAGTAGGGTGCAAGTAGGGTGCAACTAGGGTGCAACTAGGGTACAACTAGGGCGCAACTAGGGTGCAAGTAGGGTGTAACTACTGCGCAACTAGGATGCAACTAGGACACAACTAGGGTATAGCTAGTTCCCAACTGAGGCGCAAGTAGGGCACAAGTAGGGCGCAAGTAGGGTGTAACTAGGACGCAAGTAGGGCGCAACTAGGATGCAAGTAGGACGCAACTAGGGTGTAACTGGCGTACAACTAGGGCATAACTATGACATGGCTAATACTTAACTGAGGCGCATCCAGGACACAACTAGGGCGCAAGTAGGACACAACTAGGGCTCAAGTAAGGCACAACTAGGACGCAACTAGGGCGCAAGTAGGGCGCAGGAGGCTGCAAGTAGGGCGCAAAAAGGGCGCAACTTGGACGCAACTTGGGTGCAAGTGGGGCGCAACTAGGATGCAATTTGGGTGCAACTAGGACGCAACAAGGGAGCAACTAAAGTGCAACTAAGGCACAAGTAGGGTGCAAGTAGGATGCAACTAGGACTCAAATAGGGCGGTACTAGGGCGCAACTAGGGTGTAACTAGTGCCCAACTGAGGTACAACTAGGACGCAACCAGGGTGCAACTTGGGCTCAAGTAGGGCGGAACTAGGATGCAACTAGGGTACAACTAGGATGCAAGTAGGACGCAAGTAGGACGCAATTCTGACACAACTAGGGTGCAACTAGGATGCAACTAGGGTGCAAGGCGCAAGTAGGGTACAACTAGGGTGTAACTAGGGCACAACAAGGGAGCAACTAGGGTGCAAATAGGACGCAAGTAGGGTGCAAATAGGGTGTAACTAGGGTGCAACTAGGGCACAACTAGGGTGGAAGTAAGGCAAAACTAGGACACAACTAGGATGCAACTATGGCGCAACTAGGGTGCAACTAGGGCGCAACTAGGATGTAGCTAGTGTCTGACTGAGGTGCAAGTAGGGCGCAACTAGGGTGTAACTAGGGCGCAAGTAGGACGCAAGTAGGGCACAAGTAGGACGCAAGTAGGGTGCAACTAGGGTGCAACTAGGGTGCAACTAGGACGTAGCTAGTGCTCAACTGAGGCGCAACTAGGGTGCAACTAGGGCACAACTAGAGCGCAACTAGGGCACAAATAGGGTGCAACTAGGGCACAACTAGGTTGTAAGTAGGATGTAACTAGGCTGTAACTATGGCGCAACAAGGGTGCAACTAGGACACAACTCGGGTGCAAGTAGAGCGCAACTAGGACGTAACTAGTGCCCAACTGAGGTGCAACTAGGGTACAACTAGGGTGCAATTACGGTACAATAAGGGCTCAATTAGGGTACAACTAGGGTGCAAGTAGGATGCAACTAGAGCGGAAGTAGGTCGCAAGTAAGGCACAACTAGGGTGCAACTAGGGTGCAACTAGGGTGCAAGTAGGGCGCAAGTAGGGTGCAATTAGGTTGCAACTAGGATGCAACAAGGACGCAACTAGGACGCAAATAGGACGTAAGTAGGGAGCAACTAGGATGCAACTAGGGCACAACTAGGACGCAAGTAAGGGAAGGGAGGAGAATCCAATGTGACTTGTTTCAGGTTAAATGGTGGAGAAACGAGTGCAGTAGGTCTGGGTTAGTGTGGGCGGCCATGGAGGTCCGCCATGACGTCAAAGAGAGCAAGAGAGAGCCTCTACGGGGTGAGCTCAGTAATCCAGCTCACATGTCCGCTGGCGAGCGGAGCTCGCCGGCACCCACCAAGCGACGAGGGAAAAATGCCACTCGAGCCACACATCCGCACAACAACCTAAATCTGAGTTTAGAACCTATCTAGGTCTGACAGAAGTAGCATCAAGTCACATGTAGGACTAATGTAGGCCTGAACGCCGCAGCAAGAGCGAAACTAGATCAGCACGAGAGAGGATCTAGTGCAGAGGAGTCGCCAATCATGGTGCATGCGCTCCCTGTGTGTCGCCTTCGATCGCTTCATCAGCAGGCCCTGCACACTCATGGCCACACCAGAGGAAGCAAATATATACAGGAGAGAATTCACACGTCCCCTTGGACATGAGTGTGGTTCATGTGCAGCCAAGCCGTTGGAGTTGGAGTTCAAGAGAGGTAGAAGGAAGGACTTTGGTGAGAAATTCAGCGAGTTGCTGGTCTCCTGGAATGGGACAGACTTGCACGACCCCAGCTTCAACAACTTCACAGACAAAGTGATGCTCGACACTAATATTCTTGGTGCGGGGATGCAACACACCATCATTTGCGGCAATGCGGCATGCGGCGGAATTGTCGCAATAGAGTGGAACAGCAGAGACATGCAGGCCCAATTCCTCAAGCATCCGTCCCAACCAGATATCCTCACAAGCTGCTTCACCCAGTGCCATGTATTCTGCCTCAGCGACGCTGCGTGCCACACACGACTGCTTAGCACTGTGCCATGACACAGCCGTACCCCACACCCGAAACACATACACACCCCCGCTGCAAGCCGCTCTGTCACGTGCATACTCACTGTCACAATACTCATCCAGCACCGGATTTGCAGTTGGGGCAAAGACCAAGCCAGAAACAGCAGTGTCCAGCACATAGCAGAGCAATTTCAACAAGGCTTTGTGGTGCGAGCTGCACGGCTGCTGACTGAACTGGGCCAAAACATTGACAGTGCATGAGATGTCAGGACGTGTAGTGGATGCCAGGTACGACAGGCTGCCAATGATTTGTCTGTACAGTGTGGGATCGCTGTCAGGTCCGTAGTCTGTGGTGTGTGGGTCAAGCAGGTGTGCATAAACATCGGGACTCATGGGAGAGTGCTGACGAGGAAGGTGATGTATGAGATGCTGGAAGCTTGCAGTGAGGTGTGCGATGAACTGTCCTACATGCAGAGTGAGTGTGCGTGTGGATCTGTCTCTGGTGATGGTCATGCCCAAGAAGTTGTGTGCCTCACCCAAGTCTTTCATGCTGTAGTGCTGAGTGAGGAGGGCCTTGGTTTGAGTGATGAGAGAGAGTGAAGGAGACAGGATGAGCAGATCATCTACATAGACAAGTAGTGCGACCGGAAAATTTTTATCCCAATGCAGGAAAAGGGAGGGATCACAAACGCTTTGGGTGAACCCGCCTGTTTCAAGTGTGTGAATGATTTCTTTGTTCCAGCACCTGGGTGCCTGCTTCAGCCCATAGAGGGCCTTCAGCAACAGCCACACACGGTCAGTCCCGTCCTCGAACCCTTCTGGCTGCTTGACATACAACTCCTCTTCAAGTGGTCCGTTCAGGAACGCGTTCTTGACGTCCATTTGGTGGATCTCCCAATCTTCGTGGGCAGCAACTCCGAGCAGTGCTCGGCTGGTTCCATACTTGCCGACAGGGGCATATGTATCCGTAAAGTCTTGCCCTGGCTCTTGGTGAAACCCTTTGGCCACCAGTCGTGCTTTGCATTACTCAATCAAACCAGCTAGGTTGCGCTTCAGTTTGAAGACCCACTTCACGTTGATGGCTTGCCGACCAGGTGGCAGTGGAACCAGCTCGAATACTTCGTGTTCGAGGAGGGCATTAATTTCAGCTACCATGGCCTTTTCCCATTCCGCAGCATCAGTGCGCCCCCTGGCCTCTGTGAGGGTCAGTGGCTCCACCAGTGCGGAGTCAACTTCAGTGGGGTCTACGGTGTGATAAAACTGTCGGTAGTTCACTTGTGGAATGTCTCAGAGTGAGCGACGGACAGGTGCAGGTGGCGGTGTCACAGCCTGTTCCATTTCACTGGAGTACTGTTTAGGTGTTATTCCCCGTGGTGAATGTGGTGCGCTCGACTCAGTGCTGGTGAGGTCTGTGGGAGTGAGAAGATCAGCTGGGATGGGATCACTCTCTACCGTCCCTTTCTGTGCAGCTATGGAGGATGAGGTTGACTCTCTAGAGACAAACACCGGCACACTCACGTAGTGGGGATAGTGTTCTGGGACTGTGACGATCGGTGACTCGTGGGGTCCCAAAACCGACATGCCTTCGAGGCGTGTGAGACTCCCAAAAACACGCACCAACGACCACGTGGACTGAGTTTGTTTTCACGTTGTGGGTGCGTAAACCATACGCATGCCATTGTGCCCTACACTGTGGCAGGACGAAGGTCTGCCTTCTCCTTAAACCATCGTTCCCAGGGTGTGACTGCCTTGGGCAGTGGACCTTGTGGGACGCGGTTCCACACCCAAGTAGCGTACTTCACCGCTTCCTCTCAGAATCCAAAGGACAGGCCTGATTCTGTCAGCAGCGTGCGCAGAGCGTCACCTAGGGTACGGTGCCAGCGCTCTGCTACTGCATTCTGTTGAGGAGTAAATGGTACGGTGGTCTGTTGTTCTATGCCCTTTTTCTTTCAGTGCAGCAGTCAGCACCCATGAACTCACCACCACGGTCTGTTTGCAGTTTCAACAGCTTGCACTTGGTCTGCCGTTCGGCTAGTGTGATCCATTCAATGATCGTCTGTTGTGCATCTGCTTTGGTTTTAAGCAGGAAGGCCCATCGGAACCGACTGTAGTCATCAGTTAGTGTCAGTACATACTGTGATCCGTATTGGACGGATGGAGTGGTCATGGGTCCCGTCAGGTCAGCGTGGACCAGATCTAAGGGAGCCTTGCTTTCCATCGTGGACTTCGGGAAGACTTGCCTGTGGGCCTTTCCCTCATGACACTCAAGGTAGGTGTCTGGTTTCAGTGCGTGGGGGCAGTCCTCTGGATGTACACCTCGTGCAGTTTTGTGCTTGAGCATGTCTTCAATCAGGTCTGCGTGGACGTGCGCTAGACGACGGTGCAACAGTTCGGCATGCTTTGTGTCAGGGGCCATGATGACATGTGCCTGTGCTCGGTGTGAGTGTGTGGTGACAAGTGGGAAAAGTGTCAGACGATAAAGTATGTCAGCATGTAGCGGCCCATCAACCAGCAGAGCACCAGCCGCATCAAACAAAGTGCATCGTTGCTTCTGCATGACAGAGGACACACTGGCTTGGCCGTCAAGCTGACCACCCGACAACAAATTCACTTTTGGCCTGGGTACATACAGAACTCCTGTCAGCCAGATCACCCCTCCAGGTGCCTACAGTGCCACGGTCCCCACTCCCTTAAAATAAAGCACTTCCCCAGACACTGTCTTCACCCCTTCTACATCTGGCGCAGCATACAAAGAGGAAAAAAGCTGGCGATGCGGGGACATGTGATGCGAAGCAGCAGTGTCATACAACCATTCATGCATGGGAAGTGCATGCGAGGTAGTGACATGTGTGTACCCAAGCCGCTGACCTGGCGGCTGTAGTGCAGCTGTAGGCTCTGGTGGCTGGAGCTCCATAGGGGCAGTCCAGCCTATGGGTGGTGCTGGTGTCGTGGGCTGCTGTGCCTCGGCCATGGCAGCGTAGACGTGCTGTGCCCATGCAGGTGTAGGAACTGGAGTAGTTGCGTTCGGAGGGACATAGTAGGGTCCCTGGTACAGAGGTAGAGGCCCCGGATCCATGGGATATGGTGTTGGCAGCTGGGGCAGAGGCGGGCCGAACGTGGCTGCGCCGAATGGTAGAGGTGCACGCGATCCACCTGAGCCCTGTGTCGACCACGCCGGCGGATGCAGCTGCTTGCCAAACTGGGGACGTGCTGGTGGAAACGACTGTGGCTGGGATGAGGGTGTCATGATACGGAGGAGCTCGGAGCACGCTTGCCCAAAGTGCCCGTGCTGTCTGCAGTAGTTGCAGGTGCGCCCTCCGGGAACCCTGCCACAACCGCCTCGCCCCCCCCTCCTGACTGTGTGCTGCAACCCCCGCCGCCACCTCCTCCACCACGACCCCCACCATAACCTGATCCTGAGGGGGCCGATGAAGCAGCCTGATGCACAAAGGCACTGGCTGTTGGGGTGTCTGCATCACGTGCCTCTACGCGAAGGATGTCCTCGTAGTATTGTAGTTCCTCGAACACCTCCGAGAGGTCCGTGCTCTCGATGTCGGTGACGCGAAGGTGTCGTAGCAGACTACGGTGAAACTCCTTGTACGGCTCTCCCGGGTTCTAACCACTCTAGCATGGAGCATGGAGAGCCAAGTCCCAATATGCGACGGCGTAGGTCCATTGCAGCGTCCCAGTATTCGGCTATCGGCGAACCCGGGTTAGGATACAGCTGCCGGAGCCTGTCACGCAGGGAGATGACTAGAGCCATCCCCCTCTCCTCCTGACGGGTGGCGAGATGCCGTCACGCCTCATGTGGACAAGGTACCCCGCTGCGTGGGTTGGTAGGATCCTTGCCTTTGCCGCCAAAGTGGAGGTGGTGGATGGAGTAAGCTTGGTCGTTAGGGAGAGCACGGACAAGTGCATTGAAGGCACGGAGAAGGATGCGCTCATCGGCATCATCGGTTGGCGGCTTGAGGTAGAGTTCTTCGAGCCCGTGCTCCGCCGCCCATGCGAGGAAGATGTCCTTCCACACCAAAAAATTGCGACAACCAAGGGGCGGTGTCATTATTTGTCATCACCTTCGTGAGCTCGTCCCACGTCAGAGGAACCCTTAACATAACTAGGGTACAAGTAGGGCACAACTAGGATGCAACTAGGGCGCAAATAGGACACAACTAGGGTACAACTAGGGCGGAACTAGGTCATAGCTAGTGCCCAACTGAGGCGCAACTAGGCTGCAACTAGGGTGCAACTAGGGCACAAGAAGGACGCATGTAGGGTGCCAGTAGGACGCAAGTAGGGTGCAACTAGGGTGCAACTAGGGTGCAAGCAGGGTGTAGCTAGTGCCCAATCGAGGCATAACTAGGGCGCAACTAGGACGCAACTAGGGCGCAACTAGGGCCCAACTAGGGTGCAACTAGGGCACAACTAGGGCACAACTAGGGCGCAACTAGGGCGTAGCTAGTACCTAACTGAGGCACAACTAGGGTGCAACTAGGGCGCAAGTAGGGCGCAACTAGGGCACAACTAGGGCGCAAGTAGGGTGGCAACTAGGGCACAAGTAGGACACAAGAAGGACGCAAGTAGGGTGCAACAACGGCACAACTAGAATGCAAGTAGGACGTAACTAGGACGCAAGTAAGATGCAACTAGGACGCAACTAGGGCACAACTAGGGTGCAACTAGGACGCAAGTAGTGCACAAGTAGCGCGCAACAAGGGTGCAACTTGGGTGCAACTAGGGCGCAAGTAGGGTGTAAGTGAGGTGCAAGTAGGGTGCAACTAGGGCGCAACTAGAGCACAACTAGGGCATTAGTAGGGCACAAGTAGGGCACAAGTAGGGCACAACTAGGGCGCAACTAGGGTGCAACTAGGGCGCAACTAGGACGCAAGTAGGGCATAGCTAGTGTCCAACTGAGGCGCATCTAGGGTGCAAGTAGGATGCAAGTAGGGTGCAACTAGGACGCAAGTAGGGCACAAATAGGGCGTAAGTAGGGTGCAATTAGGGTGCAACTAGTGTGCACCTAGGGTACAACTAGGGCGCAACTAGGACGTAGCTAGTGCCGAACTGAGACGCATCTAGGGCGCAACTAGGCCGCAACTAGGGCGCAACTAGGACGCAAGTACGGCGCAACTAGGGCACAACTAGGGTGCAACTAGCACGCATGAGGCTGCATGTAGGGTGCAACTAGGGTACAACTTGGGCGCAACTAGGGTACAAGTGGGACACAACTAGGGCGCAAGTAGGGCGCAAGTAGGGCGTAACTAGGGCGCAACTAGGGTACAACTAGGGCACAACTAGGGCATAACGAGTGCCCAATTGAGACGCAACTAGGGCGCAACTAGGACGCAAGTAGGGTGCAAGTAGGGCTCAAGTAGGGCGCAATCAGGGCGCAACTAGAGTGCAACTAGGGCGCAATGAGGACGCAAGTAGGGTGCAAATAGGGCTCAACTAGGGTGTAACTAGGGCATAACTAGGTGCAAGTAAAGCGCAAGTAGGGTGCAAGTAGGACTCAAATAGGGCACAACTAGGGAGCAACTAGGACGCAAGTAAGACGCAAGTACGGTGTAAGTAGGCCGTTACTAGGTCGCAACTAGGACACAACTAGGGTGCAAGTACGGTGCATATAGGGCGCAATTAGGACAAAACTAGGATGCAACTAGGGCGTAACTAGGGTACAACAATAGCGCAACTAGGGCGTAGCTAGTGCCCAACTAAGGCGCAACTAGGGTGTAACTAGGGCGCAACTAGGGCGCAAATAGGGAGCAAGTAGGGCGTAAGTAAGACGCAAGTAGGGTGCAACTAGGGTGCAACTAGGGCACAACTAGGGTGTAGCTAGTGCCCAACCGAGGTGCAACTAGGACGAAACTAGGGTGCAACTAGGGCGCAACTCTATGTTGCCCTCGATCCTCGATCAAGTGCACTTGATCGCAGATCGCCTGATCGAGATCGATCAGGCGCGACGATCGGCGATCAAAGCGCCTGATCCCCCCCCCCCCCCCCCCCC
>SZWC01040514.1:0-11866 GCA_023375785.1 Penium margaritaceum
TTTTCCCCCTTTGTTTCAATTGGAGAGTCTCAAGAATGAATGCGCTCTGCTCTCCCTTTTCCTCAGCGACCCTCGGTCCCCTTTCTCAACTAGCATGCTGCCATGTTTCCCACCAGTCTGGCCAATCACGCAAGGGCTTTGCCTCTCTGCCTTGGCTGGCTCCCAGCTTTGGCCAGAATCTGGCCACCTGACCTGTCGCAGACAGACAGACAGGTGGGGCCCATTTGACAGTCTGGTGGTCAGACTGGGAAGGGAGCCACCAGGCAGCCTGGCCACGGGAATTCATGGTAGACACGTCTCGTCCTTTTGTGATTGGCGTTGCGTCCCGCTGCAATTCGTAGTTGATGCTGTGCTGACCTCAACTGTTTTAGAGCGCCACTGGGCTCTCGACGCCATGGCCATGTCGCGCTTCTGAGCGCCTTTGGCATAGTTCAAAGGTTGCAGCACTGAAGCCTGGATGGTTGGCTGTTGACATGCATCGCTGACTATGACAATGGCCCTGATCCGAAGCTTTGACGTTGATTTTGATTTTATGGGAGGTCTTCAATCACCGCTCAACAGTGCGGTTCAGTCTGATTTTGCGTCTCTGCATCGATGCGGGGTTCGAATCAACGCGGAACACGGACGTCGGAAGGCCAAAGACCCGCTGTTCGTCCCCCGAGTTACCGGGACCTATCCCTCATTTTGAGGGGTCTACCGTTACCTAGGTATTAAGCTACTTGGCGATTCGGTTCGAACATTCACATTTAAAGATTCAGACAGAAGCAATGAAAAGAGTACTCGGCAATGTGGAATGAGCATCGTGCCGTCTCTCTCTCAGTGCTCGACACCTTTTCTTGCACCGTACTCATCGCAACCACGACCAACCAGTTGACGTCAGCACTGTCGAACGTGTCAGCGACTCTGTTCAAGACGATGACGCACTCACCGACAACGACGTTGGCATTGTCCAATGCATTAACGCCAACGATACAGCTGCTGCTGCATCTACGGGTTTCGCGCTTGCCAGCACTTTGCTGCAGACCAGAACGGCGCCCAATGCGTCCGGAACTGGATCTGTGGCCTTCGGCTCAACAGCCACTTCCGCGGGCAACAATGCAGCGGCGGCCACTCCATCAATCTACGCCGGAAGCACCAAACGCCAGCACCACTGCCAATGTCAACACGCTCGCAAATATTTCTGCGACTGTTGCAATAGCTCCTGCTGGTACTACTGCCTCTACCTTCAACTTCTTTCCTAAGAATCCCAGTGCCGCGAACGCAACTGCTGCGAACACACCTGCTGACAACAACACCAAGAACAAGAAGAAGGAGGGCAAGGGAAAGACCAACAACAAGGGCAAGAGCAAGGGCAAGGGAAATCTGCCCTTCAAGCGTAAGGGGAAGGCAAGAAACGGTTCAGGCCCCGCAAGCGGCAAGAGATGCCAAGGCTCCCAATCAATGATCTCGCTTTGCTTTTTGTTTGGCATAAGATCTCCCTCTGGTGCCAGAGCGCCCTGACCGCGTGCATCCGCCGGGTGTAGGTGCAGAGTACACCTTGAACATGCTGACGTGGCGCGTGCCCCCTGCAGCGAATGGCGTCATGCTTGTGTCCAGCGGCCGTTCTGAGGTGCCCCTAGACCTGAACACTATGAACCAGTCCCCCAACCCATTGCTTGTGTTGCCTTCGTTTCACCCATGCTTTCCAGAGCATCGTCTCGCACATGTGGAAGGGCCGGCTCGCAGATGTGGAGGTTTCTCGGAGGGCTCTTTTGATCCGCACCAAGGCCAAGTCCATGGCCCAGCTCGGCAAGCACTCTGCCAATGGTGAGGCCAATGACAGGCTCGTCAACGGCTGCGCCTACAGAGTACAATCACAACACCTTGAGGTTGTACAGCTCTGCTGTGTTTTAGATTTTTACGACGATTTGCAAACCGTCTTAAAAATCTAAATACTTCTCTGCTATCTTTGTCGGCTTGGTCGGAACATGGTAGAAGACAATGCAATAGATAGTATCGAGCATGATGTGCATGAAGAGACGCATTCAAGGATGTTTAGGACGACCTTGCAAACCAGTCGGTCTGCAAACCAGTCGGTCTGCAAACCAGTCGGTCTGCAAACCAGTCGGTCTGCAAACCAGTCGGTCTGCAAACCATTCGGTCTGCAAACCATTCGGTCTGCAAACCATTCGGTCTGCAAACCATTCGGCCTGCAAACCAGTCGGTTCGATGTCTTGCAGCCTCAGGCAGACCAGATGAAATGATTTCGAAGTGGCAGAGAGAGACGGAGCGCAAATGGGCTGCCGAATGACGCCCTGGACTAAAGCAGCAGTGAGCTTTGCACACGCAAATAGAGATGGAGCTCGCAGAGTACGCTCGTGCAAAGATGCTTGTGCAAAGACGCTTGCACAATGTTTTTCACTCAGGGAATGGCCACCTTGCCGCCCGCGCAATATCTGCTGGACAAGTCTCCGGCAAGTTAAAATGCCCGGTGGACCACCACTGCCTTTTGCACCTCCACCATCTCCTCCTATGTCTCTGCCACTACCACCACTGCCTCCCACGCATGGAGGCAGCAGCTGATCCAGTGCCTCCTGCCCAGCAACGGATTTCACCAACGATGCTGCTGCTGCTGCTGCTGCCACTCCAGCTGCATCTGCCAGTGGTGGCACCCCTATCACCAACACTGTCACAGCTCCTCGGGTGCAGCCAATGAGACTGGTCTCTTGCGGCACAGTCGCAATCACATGCTTGTGTCACGGCATGACCTCAGCATGTGCAGTTTGTCATCTGCATGCCATGCATGGGGTCAGTGCACTTGAAGCTGCACCCACTAGCAAGCTTGGAGATAGAGAGGTGAACCAAACCATCTTCTGACAGCTGCACAATGTGAAACAAGACGTGGAAGCAAAAATGTCAGTGCTGGAAGCCGAGCCCAGGTCTCCACGGCCACAACGTGGCATTCTAACCACTATACTACACCGACCTGTGAAAAGGTTGAACATTGAATCCTCAAAGCGGTTATTTCGGGTTCAAACCCAAAAGTCACATGCCACATGTCTTTTTTGTTGTTGTG
Organism: Penium margaritaceum; assembly: GCA_023375785.1. Taxonomy (NCBI): domain Eukaryota; kingdom Viridiplantae; phylum Streptophyta; class Zygnematophyceae; order Desmidiales; family Peniaceae; genus Penium; species Penium margaritaceum. The sequence continues at coordinate 3,056 of SZWC01040514.1, forward strand.
GGGAAAGCGCCCTTCTCTCTCCCCCCTTGTCTCAGACCATTGCAGACACATTCAGTCGTTTTCCATTGTGAAGTGTGCAGCTGTAAGATCCGTGCATTCTCTGGGAAATTTCTCCGCGCATTTGTGCATTCTCTCAGAAATTTCTCCGCGCAATCGTGTAGAAGCTGGCATGTGTGGACTTGGGCATGGTGGGGACGCTTCTAGGAGAGCTGCAGCAGCACCGTCAGCAAGTCGGGGATGAGGCTCTGGCCACAGAATGGCTTCCTGACGCCGTTCTGGCGGCTCCATCTGCCACTGTAGAAGCGGATGGCCGCACGCTGGCTGCGCACACCAGCGATGGAAGCCCGCTGTGCCACAATATCCACAGCACGCTAGGCCCAGCGCTCGAACACCTCTGCAGAGCACCGTCGCAGCCCACGTGCCAGACAGATCCTGGCGAGGCGGGCCAGGAAGGATCAGAAGTGGTCGCCCATGCCGCCCAAGGTTCCCCATGTAAGAAGGTGCATGTGGCGCCCTGGCCGTGCCGTCAGGCGATACTGCTCTACCTTGCCCCGCTCTCAACCGTAAATGAAAGACGGTGCTCGCGGAAGATGTCGGCAAGCTCATCCCTGATGGCGTTGTGAATGCGCTGGATGGCCCCATGAGTCCCCCGTTTCCTGGTCACTGCTCTTGGGTCCATACCATCAAGGCCAACCTGCTCCAGGTGGGGCAGGGGGAGGCCCAACCACAACTGAGCATAGAGCTGAAAGTCTGCTGGGGCCAGGTACGTCTGATCCTGTCGGCTAGGTGGGGTCGCCTGCAACCAGAGGGCACTGTCCCTTGTCGCTGTCGCACAGCAACGCTGGTGGGCATGGCGCTCACACCTGCACCGGTGGGCGCATGCCTCCGGGCCCCCCTGTGCGCACCCACAGCGTATTTGTGCCAGACGATCGCACGCCACAATCCACCCCTCCCGTCAGAACGAGTACCATTGCCTGCACGTCCGCTGGTACAACCCAGACTGTATGCCCTGCTGTAGCGCCTCCAAGGTAGGCAGGGTCACAAACACCGGCCTTGGCAACTCCTCCTCTACCAGGTCCCACCCCGATGCCAAGTGCAACAGCGTGCCATCCGATAGAAGGAAGGGGGTGAACTCGCTGGTGAGAGTAGGCAAAAGATCCCCTTTGGAGCAGGCATAGGCTAGCGGAGCCCGGTCTCTCGCCCCCAACAGGCCAGCCTCGCCGGCGGCGAATGGCAATTGCAACTGCCATCGAGCCAAACGCTGTAGCTCGATGGACACCGACCCCCACCTCCTGGGCCTGTGCAATTTGTAGGAGGCGTAGTACTGCCTCCCAAATGGCCTGGTCGAAGCGATGCAGAGTCTCCAGCGAATGCTCCTCAGGCAGGAGCGCCCGCACGCAAAAGTCCACCCGGGGGATGATGCACAGTCGGAGCAAGGTCATAGCCGCCTGCACCTCCTCTATCCGGCTCACCTGCGGCAGACCTCGCAGCTGCTCCTATAGCCGTCCCTCTGCCCACACTGCCTGGAAAGCCGCGTCGCCCACCGGGCACCCCAACAGCACCACACCGTCCCGTCGAACAGGAAGGCCAGAGAGCACCTGGGGTACCTCCGCCTCCGTCCGCCGCAGTAGGAGGCTGGATGTGTAGGCTACGTAGTGCCGCTGCCACAACCATGGAGGAGAAAACTGTCGCCAGTGGCTGTGGGGGCGCAGTCACCGTCGCATCATCCTGATTGGCCCCCACATGGCCTCGACGCTCCCACTGAGCCCAGCGTTAGCACTTGGGAACTTGCCTCGAGCACTGGTGCAAGAGTAAGGTCGAACAAGGCAGAGCCCAGGGGGTCTCCCTGGCGCATACCTCAGGTACTCTCCAGCACTGCCGGTGCGCTGACATCGAAGAAGAGCAGCTACGTCGGGGTGGTGTAGAATTGTCGCAGGAACGGGATCCACATGCCAAGACCCCGATCTCGCACCGCCTCAAACACCGCTGCCCGCTCCACCTCATTAAAGGCGTTGCGGATGTCGAGCCGAAGCAGCCGGAAGTCGGCGTTGGCTCAGAGGATGGCACGCACCCAACAAACCAGCACCCCCGCCGCCTCCAAAACACCTACGCCGAATTGGTGAGGCCGAAGTGCCCCGTGTAAGCGATTTCTGTCCCATAGGAGGAGAAGTCGGCCAGCGAGCCGGACCCAAACCTCACCAACCGCCAACGGCCGGACCCCTTCTGCCTCCATAGCTCCCTTCAAGATAGGGATGAGTCTGCTCTGACTCATGCACGTCGCCGCCTCTGCCGGCATGGCCCCATCTAGCATAGCTCGTATGACCCCTCCCACGCCTTCCATGCACGCCGGTGAGTCCATAGGGAGACCAAGGGGACTTGCCGCCGAACCCCGAGGCGCATCCCGCAGCGCCTCCTCCATCATCTCCTCCGTCACCCCAGCCGCTCCGCCCCCTGGTGTCGTGAAGGAGTGGACCCACGCCCGGATGGGCATTGTAGCGGGTGGGTGCCGCTCTCTGAGAGTAGCTAAAGTTGTGGCCGTACCTGCTGCTGGTGGACGCCCCTCAAACTATTGCATCGCCCTCGATAATGCCCCAGCATGCACCATAGTGGCCGCGCACTCGCGAGCTCTCGCCCCCTCCTCACCCTACTCTGCCGCTGCCTGTCGTGTGAATGGGCGGGCCGCCACCCAAGCCCGCTGGGCGGGGCGCACTGAGGCATAGGCCTCGTCCAAAAGCCCGGCCCAATCGCCTGCCTCAAAACGGGCGCAAAGGTGGAGGACGACGCTGTCGACGGAGCGAAGGTCAGGGTAGGCATGGCCGCGGGAGCTAGGCCGACGACCGCGCCAGAGCGGTCTGTGTGGGGCTAATGAAAAGGCGGGGTCCCCTAGCTGCTCCTCGAAGGAGGGTACTCGACATAGCAGGACCTGGAAGTGGAGGAGGAGCATCCACCTGCTGTAGAGATCTCCGGGCGGAAGGTCCGGCTGAAGAACCCAGGGGCAACAACGCTAGAGGAGATGCCCTACCCGGCGGCGGGCCTCTCCGTAAAGGCGCGCCAACACCGATGGAGCCTGTGCCATCCTCTCAAATCTGCCCCCCTCTATCTGTATCGCACCCCCCAGCCACTCCCATGTGAAGCCCTCTAGAGCCTCTCATGCTATGGTGATGTCTAGCGTCAAGAGTGCTGGTCTCTCCTCCTGGGGCGGCAGGAGGCCCTGCACCCCCTGTAGCACTAGCTCCTTTGTCACCAGGAGATCCTCCCCTCCGAGTGTGACAACCAGCTCTGGCACACCCTAACACTGTCTACGGCTTGGTGCTGGTAGAAGCTGACCCATCTTGGAGAGGAAATCTGCCACACTGTTGAGTTCCCGACCCAACCAGTGCCACTGGATCAACCCAAGGCCTCGGGCTTCGGCCCGAGCCTCATCCCGCCGACGCCGGAGTCGCTCTAACGTAGTTTTCCCCTGAGGTTCTAGATACCCTACCTTCGGCAGTACTCCCTCTGCCCTGCGCAGCTCCTCTTTGACATTGACACACCTGCCGTCTTGGAGAGATCCCGCGGCGACCGACAGGGTGATCCACTGGGTATGGCACTTTTAAACCTTGCCCTTGTCCCCACTCTACAAGTAGCCTCCCGGGCCCTATTGGAGGAGAATGGCGATCGACTGGGCCATATCGGCACCTACCAGGACGACGCCAACGACTACGAACCGCCCACCTCTTAGGGGTCCGCATGGTCGCCTGGGAAGTGTCTATTGTGGTAGCGCGCGGCAGAGGCCATCCCCTCCGCGCTTGCAGGGCTGCCTCGGATGGCCAGAGGAGTGGAGGTCATGGGCTGCCCGGTCGAAACCTAGTACTTTCAAGAGGAGTGGGCAGAGGCATGGGTTCCGCAGTCGACCAACGATCTCCGGCAGCTTGGCCGCATGGAGCACGTAGGGGCGGCGATGACCCTCCCCCAGCCTATATCATCCCGCCGGTGGACTTCTGCGTGCGGGCCTTGCCCTCCGAGCGGTGGTGGCTAGTGGTGCTGCAGCGGTTTAATGACGCCGTGTGGGTGACGGTCCTCTCGCTAATACGGTTGACGGCAGCTGCTGACCGCGCGAAGGAGTACTAGTTCCTGCAGTTGCTCGCCCAGCGGCAGGTGCAACTGCCCTTCCGCTCTGTTGACGTTGGCCTCGTCAGCGCACGTGACCGGGCGCCGCTTGCCTTTGCATGCACCATAGGCTCCCTCCCCCATGCGCTGGTCTCCGACTTCGGCCCTTTCGGACCCCTGACGTCCTTACCCCCTTGTGACGGCGAGTGGAGGAGGAGCTACCGGTCCAGGTGTTCCTCGCCTTCCCCTTTCTTGACAGCCTGCATCAGGGACCAACGCCACGCCTCTACCAACAACTGAGCAAGGTGTGGTGCGAGAGCTGGCGGGAGCGGTGGGTGGAGAAGGCAAGGACAGCGGCGCTGCGGCACTATGCCTGCCTAGTGCATTATGGTCCGTGCACGTGGTGTTGTCGCAGGACAGTGCACTGTGGCTGCAGGCCAAGCTGTCATGGGAGGACGACCGGACCTTCCTTCCTGCAGCGGACTTCCGACTCCATGCGCAGTAAAAGCTTGGCCTCCCCCTCGCACACCTCAAGCAGGTCCAAGTCCACCATCTCGAACCCGCTGTTGTGACCCGTCGTGAGATGGATGGGGGCGCGATTTGACGTGTTCATAAAACCATGTGGGACGAGCTTGCTGACTTATGCCGATAGCAACGTCTCACAGCCCGCATGGAGCCGACGGACATGCTGCCTCTGCTAGGGGGTAGGGGTACCTTCACCCGGACCTCACCCCGGTGGACCACGACGTCGGCATCATGTGGGTGTTGGATGTCATGACAATGGATGCACGGGGACATATAGCCACAAGTCCAGAACGGGCTACCGAGGAGGAGAAGGTTGAGCAATATAGAGCGGCTCCGCGGCGGGAACACCACCTGCGACTTCTGGCTTGGAAACCCTAGGAGGCCTGGGTGAGGAGTTCTAAGTCTTCGTGGCCCGCTTGGCCAAAATCTGCCTCTCACCCAGGACCCAACGGTGCTCGGCGGAGACCCTCGCGCACTGGGCACAACGAGCGGTGAGCATCCGCGCACAGCGTGCCTCCACTGCGTGGATCCGCGCCCAGTGCGCGGCCATCCGGCTCTACGTCTCCACGCACGCTAGAGCCTCCGCCCCCTTTATTTGCAAGGTGGCCCTTGTCGCGCGCCAGGGATGAGTGCGCTCTCTCCTCACACTCTTAGCCCTCTGCGGGGTGGAGCTGACTTTCTGTTAAGCCTAGCTCCCAAATACTCCGAGAGGTGTTCACTTGCTGCACCCGTGTGGCGTCTTGGCCATAGGCCCTTACCCAAGAACACTGAGTGCGTGCTCGCGGGGGCGTGAGGGACTTTGGTATCCTCCCCACCGTGTAGCGGTCCTGGCCACATGGCTTTGCCCTAGAACCCTGTTTTTTTATTGTCTTGAGGTGGCATGAAGGACTTTTGGCATCCTCCCCACCACATGGCGGTCCTAGCCACAGGGTCTTGCCTGAGAACCCTGGTTTTGTTTGCTTGAGGCTGCATGAAGGACTCTCGCATCCTCCCCACCGGGTAGCGGTCCTAGCCACAGAGCCTTGCCGGAGAACCCTGTTTTGTCTGCTTGAGGTGTCGTGCAGGACTTTGGCATCCTCCCCACCATGTTGTCATGCTGTCCTGTTCAAAGGAATTTTCTTTTTTATATTATAAGAAAAAAAGTGCTCGCAAGGTGAAAAGTAGTGAGGCTGACGTGAACAGGTTGCCTTCTACGACAACCTGTGCCGGGAATGGGGGGATCAAGGATCACTCCTGGCAGATCTGGGATTGCTCAGGGCTCCTGCGAGGCCCTGTCCATGGGACGGCCTCGACATGGATACGTGTGAGGGTTTCGGCCGTGGGTGCACCTGCCTGGATCTCATTTGGGGTCATTTGCCCCCATCCTCCACTGGGTTTGCATGAGTGGATATCTGGGCTAACTCCAGTCGATCTCACTTACGCCGGGGGAGGTTGGGCGGCTGTGCCAATCCCTTGGGGAGAAGCACAATTCTGGACACCGAAGGAGTCCTCTACCTTGGAAGAAGGCAGTGGCAAATAAGACTGCAGCTCTGGAAAATCTCACAGGATTTAAAGGGGACTCTAGCGCGAGAGCCTCTGTTGCATGCAGCGGACAGATGTTTGGGCACACATGATGCTGTACGCGGAACTTGTAGCAAAGCTCAATCCTGACATCTACAGAGCAACTCGGGAAAAAGTCCCGTTTGTCGTCCTCTACTTGAAAGTGTCTTCGGAGGTTCAAGCAGGAAGTGCAAGTCTTTGGTGTAGTTGCAAAATGAGGATGTGTGGCTATGGGAGAGCTGTGCCATCGAAACCTCTCCCCACCTGTTTGAAATGAGTGCATAGGTGCCTCCTTTAGTTTAAACTGAGAAGAATGCAGAACATTTCGTGACGTGAGCATTTGGCCGAGTGGTTAAGGCGCGCGCCTGCTAAGTGCGTGGGGTCTCCCCGCGAGAGTTCGAATCTCTCAGTGCTCGAAAGTCTTCCCGACCGTCCCTTTTCTCTCGCACTTTCAATTTGAGATCCTCAGGAATGAGTGGGCTCTGCTCTCCCTTTTCCTCAGCGACCTTCGGTCCTTTTTCTCAACTAGCATGCTGCCATGTTTCCCACCAGTCTGGCCAATCACGCAAGGGCTTTGCCTCTCTGCCTTGGCTGGCTCCCAGCTTTGGCCAGAATCTGGCCACCTGACCTGTCGCAGACAGACAGACAGGTGGGGCCCATCTGACAGTCTGGTGGTCAGACTGGGAAGGGAGCCACCAGGCAGCCTGGCCACGGGAATTCCTGGTAGACACGTCTCGTCCTTTTGTGATTGGCGTTGCGTCCCGCTGCAATTCGTAGTTGATGCTGTGCTGCCCTCAACTGTTTGAGAGTGCCACTGGGTTTCATGCCATGGCCATGTCGCGCTTCTGAGCGCCTTTGGCATAGTTCAAAGGTTGCAGCACTGGAGCCTGGATGGTTGGCCATTGACATGCGTCACTGACTATGACAATGGCTCTTGTCCGAATTGTTGATGATGATTTTGATTTCATGGGAGGTCTTCAATCATCGCTTAAAAGTGCGGTACAACTTACCATCAGGTAAAAGACACTGCAATGGGCACACCAGTCGCCCCAGCATTCGCCATAGTGTTCATGAGTTGCCTCGATAAAGAGCTCCACCATCTCACAAATGTCACACCATTGTCTATAGGCGTTACATTGATGATGGGCTCATCATGTGGTCGGGCAGTCGAGAGGGCCCTGATTCGATTTCTTACCACCTTCAACGGCCTAGACCCAAACATCTAACTTGATTAGAAAATCTCCTCAAACCAGATGGAGTTTTCAGACCTTCAGCTCTACAAAGGCAGGAGGTTCAAGTATCATGGACGTTTTGATATGACGACGTATGAAAAACCCATGAACAACCTTCCTTTACCTCCTCTTTAGCAGTTACCACCCTCGGAGCTGCCTTCAAGTTTTCATCCTTGCTGAGCTACGTCGCTACCTCCTTTGAACAAACTCAGCCGAGGAGTTCATCGAGCATACGAGCACTCTCTCATGCATCCTCCACTATTTTTGCTCCAACCACAGGCAGACCCTTGGAGAAATTCTCAGACGTTCTTCAGAAGGATTGAGAAGATTTAATGGTGCCATGTTTAACCCTCGGGTTATGCTCGCATGAAAATTACCCAGAAAATTGAGATCCTACCTAGTGTCCTCTAGGCTAGAAAATTAGCATGGTGGTCACCCACAGCAAGCGAGTCCACCACTCCTTTGACGATCTGTTTGTGGGACGGACATATCTTGTCTGTCTGCATGTCATTTTCTCCATGGACGTTGTTGAAGGCCACCTGGCCGAAACGAGAACGCCTAAGAGTTCTTTGACTTTTCAGAATTTTCTCACAGATCGTCTATCTCCTCCTCTCTCTTTGCCATCACCAGTCTTGAAGCACTGAGATGCCCACCCTGGCATCGAGCTAGCTCCACCTACCAGCCTCATGTGCCGAGACATCACGATGGCCCGACCTACCCGTACTCATCGCAACCGCGACCAACCTGTCGACCTCAGCACTGTCGAACGTGTCAGCGACTCTGTTCAAGACGATGACGCACTCACCGACAACGACGTTGGCATTGTCCAATGCATTAACCCCAACGTTACAGCTGCTGCTGCATCTACTGGTTTCGCGCTTTCCAGCAATTTGCTGCAGATCAGAACGGCGGCCAATGCGTCCGGAACTGGATCTGTGGCCTTCGGCTCAACAGCCACTTCCGCGGGCAATAATGCAGCGGCGGCCACTCCATCAATCTACGCCGGAAGCACCAAACGCCAGCACCACTGCCAATGTCAACACGCTCGCAAATATTTCTGCGACTGCTGCAATAGCTCCTGCTGGTACTACTGCCTCTACCTTCAATGTCTTTGCTAACAATCCTACTGCCGCGAACGCAACTGCTGCGATCACACCTGCTGACAACAACACTGCGCAAGCAGCCACACGTCAACCTGCTGCCTCTGCCAACATCGCAGCCGCCACCGACGCCAATGACACGAGTGCCGGTGCTACAATCGCTCCTGGCGCCACTGCCACCGGAACTTTGGCCAATGCTGCTGCGGCAGTCAACGCTGCGGCAGTCAACGCTGCGGCAGTCAACGCTGCGGCAGTCAACGCTGCGGCAGTCAACGCTGCGGCAGTCAACGCTGCGGCAGTCAACGCTGCGGCAGTCAACGCTGCGG
>SZWC01040518.1:0-11864 GCA_023375785.1 Penium margaritaceum
ATAGATATAGATATAGATATAGATATAGATATAGATATAGATATAGATATAGATATAGATATAGATATAGATATAGATATAGAAATAGATATAGATGTAGATGTAGATGTAGATATAGATATAGATATAGACATAGATATAAATATAGATATAGATATAGACATAGATATAGATATAGATATAGATATAGATAAGGATATACATATAGATAAAGATATAGATATAGATATGTATAGATATAGATATACATCTATATTTCAAAATATACGTAATTTTAGATATAAATGTAGAAAAGTTGATTGATGTATGTCTTCATATTGTTATCAACATTTATACAGATGTGAATGTAGATATAGATGAAGATAAATTCATATATATATATATAAAAATAAGTAAATAAGTTTTTAATAAAGATATAGATTAATGTATAAATCAATACATACATGTTATTATGTATTTGGATATAAACACATACAATTATAAAGAAAAAGGATATGTATTGATAGAAAGGTATTCATATTAATCAATTTTGCAACATAAATACGTGTGAAAGTTTTGATTATTATGTTCATATTTGAATGTTTGAAAATGAATTCATTGTTTTTGACTTGGAAGAAATTGTAGAGACAAGATGACATGTGGATGATTCTGTGATTTTTAATACTAAATGAGGCGGAAATTTGGATTTTGATACACATGAAGGTATTGAGAAATGCGAAGAAGGATAAAGTGATTCATTTTCACTAGAATTTATATCAACATTTTCTTGTTTTTCTTATTAATATGCATATGAATACACAAGTAAATAAATAATTTTTTTATATAAAAAGTTTAATGTAGAATGGTGATTTTCATTTTGTTTGTTCCGGTTTCTCATGCTTTGAAAGATTATTTTGCATATTTACACATTTTCCATCTTTCACATCACATCAAATAGTACGTAAAGACCTTGTCATTATTGTTTCTATTTTAAATTATATTAACATCTTCGCGTTTGAAAATTTGAATATCTCAAATCGTTGTCTTGTTTTATCACACACGGCAATGCGATCATCTCTGTGGTCTAGGTGGTCTACATCAGCTTCCGTATGTTTTGTCTGTACCTGAAAGGAACTTCCTCCTGTACGAGGACTGTTTATGACATTTTAGTGTAAAGTCGTTCGTTGTGGCGTTCGGCAGCACTTTCAGTCACAAAGACCGGAATGGGGGGACCTAGTCCTTAGATTCGAAAGTCAACTTTGTGTCCGCACTAGCAGTTTTAACTACCCCCATCGAAGTCTCAAAAACTAACTTCCCCCGCGCATTCATTTTCACCGTTAGCTAACCTCATCTAGGACTTCACTGGATGCTTTTGTTATCAATATGTATAATTGACTCTTCAGACGTCTTTTGTTTCGGTTTTGACCCTATCCGTATGCATGTGAGGCATCGCAAGTGGTCTCAATCGAACACCACAGAGGGATGTACTCTTTTTGTCTTATAGGCGTCGCATTGGTATGCGATCTCTCATCGTGGATATCGGATGTTTTTCGACCGTTGAATCGTCGATGTTGTAGTCTGGTTAGCGCATGTTTATGAGGACTGTTGATTTTAAAACAGCTGGTGGAGAAAAATCGACCTTAATGACGCTTTGACGGTCGCCATAACGCGTCGGGTTTTGAGTTCCAATTGCAGGCCTCGGAATCTCGCATGCTCATGCGATTGTTCCCAAACAGGACATCATCAAGCTTCGACTTGAGTCTACTGTTTTAGAGGTGTGAGGCCGTGTGACCCTTGTCTTATTGTCTCCACTTTCAAGTGAGGGAGCAGTCGCAACTGCACCGCCCCTAGTAGATGACAAAATCGCTTTCCAACAGAACAGAATGGCGACAACATTGACATCGGCTGGAGGGTGTCGTGTTGGCGAGGGGCAGTCATCTTTTCCACGCATCCTTTCGCACCTTCGTTCCAAGTTGCAGCTGTCCATTGCACAACAAGACCGGCGCAACGTCCCTTGCCGCTTTTGGGCGGCTCAGCCGCTTTCTAAATGCTTCAAGTTCCGGAACTACAATTATTTCGTTCTCTTCTGAGAGCGCTGTCGCCCTCGCTGTCAAATAACCTGCGCTTCGGTCGTCATAGTTCCGGACTACCACAAGGTTCCTGTTTTATGGGGCTTTCAAGTTCTGGCTGTAAGGGTTTAACTAAGGGGCCATTAGAAATGATTCTCAAAACTGCCAGCTGGCGAATGAGCTAAACACAGCGCACTGCAGGGAACAGAACACATCCTAATGGATTCATTGTTGCCGTCGTCTCAAAGCCCGCTCCCGCAAACCGAGAAGCTTCTATATGGTCTGAAAACCTAAATCGCTATTCAAATACAGATATCGAAGCGATCTCAGAGGGAAAGATGGCGATCGGGTCCATCGCATCGAAGGTTCATGTGCCAAAACTCCACTATATTTTATATCGTCATTGACAGCGACAGTGAAAATGCCGCTGTCAAAACCCCTTGGTTTTCCACTGGTTTTCAGGTGTTTTCAAAACTTCTCGTGGAAACCACCATGCGCGAGCTTGACAGCGACGACAGGCAGCGTTCCGTTCCATTTTGTCCACTTTTGGATCTCGCTTTCGACTAGCCGGCAACCAGCTGTCTTTTGTCGTATTTGATGTACGGATTTATCCTTTTCAAAAAGCAATCGCAGGTTAGGCAACGTGAGATGACGTGCAGCATGTTCTTCCCGAGTCGCTGTTGGTCTTGACAATGGCTTTGAGAAGAGAACGAAACAAATAAAGGTGGGATCGCGAGGAATCGAGGGTCCTGTGATTGGCCATGTGATGTACTTTAATGACCGACGGGACCGTTGCCATGTAAACGGAATCGATATGGGTAGTTTTGCGCGACGCCTTAAACGACACGGTTGTGGTAGTGATGCCATGCCGCGTAAGTGAGATAACTTAGTGATTGAGTAGAATTCTACAAACGTTAATTGAACCAAAAGTAAAGACATGCGTTCATTTGAGATGCTTTGACCAAAATCGAAGTTATCCAAGTTGGGGAGTTTCACTAAGATCCTATGCATGACGCCATCTTTCCATCAATGTTTTCCATAGATGGTCATATGGTACCAAAAATGTTGAAGAACTTTTATTGCCCTTAACATATAAAAAAACATACTACAAAGAAGGATCTTGTACGTACATAACGTTTTATTGATGTACACGAGCAACCACATCACTTGGCAATACATTAAACAATGGTGGACTCATTTGTCAAATTAATCACAAACCCAAGTGCTCAGAATAATTCACTACCCTCTCACATGCATTTTCATCACATTCCTCACTTGTAGATGGAAAAACCCAGGATACATGCACGTACATGAGTGCAAACACCATCCATTTTTACTTAAGCAAGAAGGAAAGTTTTTTTATTGATTTGGTGAAATCAAGCAAAAGTAACACAAGTCGCATTTAACGCATGAAATTGGCTCAACGTGTAAACATTTTGTGTACAACATTTGAAGGATAGACAATGGCAATAAACAAAGGCGATTGGCTAAACTCTTGAGCATTTTGTGTCAATTAAGGCACTACAACATTTTCCCCAATCCATATTGGTAAACCGGAATGAACATAACTAACAAAATCAGCCGTTAACTGTCTTTTGCATGATAAAATTTGAGACTTGTATGCATTCCAGTTAATCCTCCTAGTAATCAATCACGTATACAGATTTAGTTGCGGCAAATGAAGATTTCATGGGCTGAATAAATCTTGAACAACAATCTCAACATTTTCAAGGTAAGTGACCTTACCCATGCATGAGTAAACATGAAAGCATTCCATTTTTTCATGTATAATCAATTTTTATATGAAAGAAGTGAAATTGAAGTTAACTTGCACAAGATTTGCAAGACTCACTCATTTCACACAAACGGATACAAGGTTCAATGCATGTCTCAATCACAAAAACTTAAAGTTTACCAAGAAAATGATTAGCATTAAAAATTCATTGCCTCCCCTCTTATTCCAAGTATCCTTTGACACATTCTTCAACCAAAAACATGACAAGGGAAACTCTTGCGTCCATGCGTGGAAGCAAATTCATTCAAAAGACATCAAAAATTATTTCAAAATACATGCAATATGATTGAATTTGAAGGACTGTATGTTGCTTAAAGAAAATGGCATTCATGGACTGAGCGTACCTGATTGGCATATCATTTTCTGTAACTTTATAAATAACAAAGTTATGTACATGCTTAAATTTGAGAATCACCACCAGTAACAAGAATTTTTGGAAAACATTGAGCTTTAATATGGGTACATGGTGTATTCAAGCATTTCCCCTTAAGGATGGATGCCAAATACATTACGTGAATAAGATCTTTGTTAGAGTAAGCGAAAACTACGTTGAGGGAAACCTTTGACATGACGTGCTAGATCAATAATCAGAGGTCTATATGCAGAGTTATGGATCTTTATCCATAAACACCCAAATGCTTCCATGCCAGAAATTTTTTATGCATAGACCATAATTCATTCAGGCATCCACGTCAAAGGGGTGGAAGGAGTCTGGATTTGTGCTACATGCACAACAGGGCTGTGCATGCCTTCAGGCTTAGCTTGGTCAGCAGCTACATGATGTAAGCAAGCACCGCTGGGTACTTGGCCCAGACCAATGAGGGGGGGCTACACCTGACTGGATTATTGGGATTGCCTGCATGAGCACATGCAAGCATAACTCTAGAGCAGGGACCACTCTACATCAGGTGGTGCATGCACGATTTAACGTTTCATCAACTACAAGATGCATGAATGAGTAGTTGCAACAACTATTGCATGCATGACTCAGCAGTTGCATGCGTAGACTAGAGTGGGGACTGCCTTGCGTCATGTGCGACTCAGAAGCTAGAACCATGTCCAAGGTTCCAACCTTCAAGAATCTTCCTTGAGGAGAATGCTGTGAACCTTAGACCAGGAAGATTCCTTGAGGGAGAAGCTACGACCTTGCAATAGGAAATTTCCTCCGACCCCAGAGATGTTGGTATACTTTTCAAGATCCCACTATAGAAGCACATTAGACTCAGCCATACAATAACTCCAGCAAAAACTCCATATAACAACTTAGTTGTTGCACGAAGAGTCTGCTTTTGCCAGGAAATGCCTCGGACTAAGACTCCACAAATGCTCTCTAACCTGAGGATCCATGTCAGCCCAGCAACCTTTTGCCAGCCTGGGTTGATGGACGCCCTTGACTACCTAAAGGCTTGACTACCTCGAAGAGGTGGCCAGACTTCTTCCAAGAATGGAGAGCAGTCTTGGTAGAGTTGCCTCTCTAGACGTTGCTCATCTCAGAGTTAGGAGGCGTGTTTGGGCGTTCAGCCCATGGTTAGTGTCTGGTGTTAGCTCTAGCTGTGCCGTATTGATCAAGTGGAGAAGGACGCTGTTGGAGTTTCCCTTTGTTGACTAGGTACACGTAATAGCTCTTTGCCAACTTGGCTTAAAGGTTTTGAAGTCCTCTTATGACCAAGTAAGTTTGGGAATGGCTGCTAGCCTAGTGAGGAGGCTCCCTGGACAACCAGGAGGTCATTTCACCTAAAAGCATGGTGACTGTGGTAGAACTCTTGCGACGATAGCATTGATGTCCTAACAAGGTGTTGTGCCCTTTGATGGGGTATGTTGTGTCAGAGCATTGAGTTGTGCTGTGTTTTGCCACTGTTTCCTTGTAGAATTATAAGTTTGATTTTGGTCTATCATTTTTGCATATTGGAGTACAAGGTTTGCTTGCTCGGCACAGATCCTGGAAAACATCAAGACCCCCTTGCTACATCAGTGCATGTAGTGACATTGTCACTACAGGCTCTAAAAACCTCAACAATATTGATCACCATAGACCCTTACAAGAATGTAAGATGTAAGGGAGGATAGTTTTGGTAGCAACATCGTTAACATGACAAACATAATGAACGGTGAAAATGCCAATTACACTCTGTTTTGTCACCCTTGACCCTCATATACCCCTTCGTCTGAACAATAAGACCCATCTGCCTCTCCGTTGGAATGATAAGCTCCATTCGCACCTCTACCATAACGATAAGCCTCATTGGCCCCTCCGCCAGAATGATAAGCCTCCTTCGCCCCTCCACCAAAACAATAAGCCTAATATGCCCCTTTCTTGCAAAAAAAAGCCTAATCCGCCTCCTGGTTTTCACCATGCTCAAACAATGACGCATGTTGCTGCTTAAGCATGATCAAAACGGGCATGCCGTCCATCACGATCGTCATGATGGACGGCCACGATATCATCGAGGGGGGGGGGTGTGGGGGATTGCCGGCCGACATGCGTTGCTCAGCACTTCGTCAACCCCAACCCCCCCCGCCTTTCGCAGCCCACGAGCCCACCCTCCTGCACGTCGATCGTGGCCCTCGCGATTTAAAGTCGCAGCGGAACGGGCAGCCGATGGTCTGCCAAGAAGTGGTGGCGAGTGGGGGGGGCGAGAACTTCGACAAGGATTCAAGCCAACGGGCGTCCATGGGAATCCCCGACGAGAGTCAAATCCCTATTTGTTTTTTTTTCATAAACTTTGTTCTACTTTAAAACCACATTTAATTTACAAAAAAAAGATAAACCCACCCTATTTCACATGCAGGGTTTGATGGTTTATATTCGTGGGGGCACCTGCTGGGCCACCCTGTAGCGGGCCCCAACAAGTTCCCTTTGAACACGGGCGTGTCGGATCCCCCATGCTAACTCCCTGCAAACCACTTACAAAAAAATCACAAAACCCTTCATTTAAGGAGTTTGTGATAATTTGGTAAAAAGTTATGACGTCAACATGTCAACGGCGCATCCATGCGACGTCGACATGCTATCTTTTGACAAATGAGAGGGGTATATCGTTTTTTTTTCTATGCCAAGAGTTTTGCATCCTTGTAGAAGGGGCGAGTCAGGCTTATCTTTCTAGCAGAGGGGCAGATGAGGCTTATCGTTCGGACGGAGGGGCGGATGGGGCTTATCGTTGTTGTAGAAGAACGGATGGGGCTTATTGTTCTGACGGAGGGGCGGATGCGGCTTTTAGTGCAAAACTAGGGGTATACAGTCACTCCGCCCTATAATAAAGGAACTAATGGTGTTTCATCTTCCTCACTTGCTTCAAAGTATCATGATGTGAACAAAGACATTACTAGAAATTGATGAAAATGAAAATTGAACAAAAATCATTACCTAATTCTTGGAGTTAACCAAAGCACTATCTTTTGATTGAAAACTTCTCTATGAAATGTAGTTTTTTTCCTCATGTGAAACAATGGCACATTTGAATTGTACTAGATCTTTTGTTCTGATTAAGATACGCAAATGTATGAAAACATCAAGGATGTTAGAGTGGAAATCATATGTCATACCACACATTATTCAACTATCAATCATAGATCATGAAGAGGAACACACAAAACCAGCATTCAGAAAACTTCACACAACTACTCATCATGTTTACATGCATAAATACAGAATTCATGAACAATGACATGATACCGTGGCCAAAGGGAATCTTTTTCATGAATGAAATAAGATAAAATTCCCCAAAAGAGGTATCTACAAGTATTGAATGGAGCTTGATACATTGATGGCTAGGGGAACCTTCGAGTAATGAGTTGTTTTCCATATTCTTGATGGTCTTGACCCATGATGTTGAAATCATGAAGGGAATCATAAAAGAAAACTAACTCACAGAAAAGGAGAACCAAAACCAGAATTGATGTATTAATAAACTTTAAAGGATCTTTGTCCTCTAATTTGTTTTTGAGTTGAAAGGTGATCCTGACATAGGCATTTATTGGACCTTGTTGTATCTAATCCACTAGGTTTTTCAAATAGGATAACACCATTAGGATCGCAAACAAATCAAAACCTTGAGTTTGCTTTGTTGTCAAGTTTGGTCATTGACATGGCATTCTTGAATGACACAAACCATGAAATAAGAACACAAGCAATTCATATCTTGTTGTGACGGTTCAGACTATACCCCTTTAAAAGAAAGCGTTTACAAGTTGAACCTTTTTCATTAGTTCCATAATCACATGTAAAACAAAATCCTTTCACTCAATTAATTCCAAAAACAAGCAGTTATGTGTTTTAAGAACTTCAAACATTTATGAAGTATCTTGTTTTGTACTTTTGATTCACAAGATTTTAGGATTTTAGTCTACCTTTTTGCAAAGGTAGCAAAGTTACAAATCTTTGCGTATTGAATGATAGCTCCAAGAAGATCTTGTTACAAATGAATAGCTCAAAAGATGAATTATTGTAGTGGAGAGTGTTCAATACTCATGTATTTTGGATTGTTAACATACAACAAGAAGTACATGCTACTAGTTTTTTTTATGTATCATTCGTTTGCTTTCTCGTTTTGGACACATTGATTTTGATATCAATGGTTTAAGGGGTGTTTATGGTGGAATCATTAGCGATGGTTTAAATGATGCCATGAATTCGAATCAAGTATTGCTTTTGATGATAACTTAATATTTATTCTTGGATTTGTTCATGCATGAGCACGATGACTTTGTTGTTGCACGTAAATTTGACATTAGGTTTATACTTTTAAAGAAGCCTAAGCTAAGGTAATCATATCTATGTTAGAAGCTTTAAACCTTTTCACATTTCAAAAAAAAACCGTAAGGTTTTTATTATGGAATACATAAGAAGGCTGGCTTATCAATTTAAATTTTCATGTTGAATGATTAATGACGAAAATGTTGCATTCTTAATCGTTCTCCCCTGGATCTAGAACAGACATTGTAGTTGACAAATTGGAGCATAGGCATTACTTGATCTATACGAACCTTCGTGACATTATTTTAAATTATGTCGGAAATCTGTTCTCGATTCTATTTTCCATCTTGTTTTTAAACGTGTCATGACATCATTAAAGCTCATAAAGTTTTCCTTTCATATGTAGTAGGAGTGATGTATAGGATCACTCTCAAGTATCATCCATTGATGCAATAGGTTCATTCTTCAAGTCCACATATGGTAAATGGCTATACAAATCATGGTTTGATAGAGTTTAGTGCATTTAGTACAATGTTTGAAAAGAATAAATATTCATAAAAGACTTTTGCATAACTTTGAAAGTTATTAGCGAGTTATGACGGACATAGGTTTTGAGAAGGATTAAGATTGAACATAGTCTGGTT
Organism: Penium margaritaceum; assembly: GCA_023375785.1. Taxonomy (NCBI): domain Eukaryota; kingdom Viridiplantae; phylum Streptophyta; class Zygnematophyceae; order Desmidiales; family Peniaceae; genus Penium; species Penium margaritaceum. The sequence goes on from SZWC01040518.1 coordinate 9,181, forward strand.
GAAATTCATTTTCAAGATCAAGGTTCATGTATAACGTATGTTGAAGCCATTGACGACTAGTTTATTTGAGAAAGGGTCTTTTTTAATGTTGGTAATGTGGTGATAGTTTTCATGCAATTATATTCTGAGGTTTTTCAAAATCAAACGTCATGTGCTTTATAGGGATGTTCCTAATTTTTTAGAATCATTCAGCTTATAAAATACATCTATAGTAACATTGAGTTTAAGTTTACAGTAGAATATGATTGTTTGAAAGTACCATAGTTGATGGTGTTTGTGGTATATTCGAAGTAGATGTGGATGTTGCACTGGAACAATTTCTCTTTAATTACGTTTCTGCAAACATTTCCTTTTAATATAGTAAAATAAGTTTTATGGAGTGGGATGTTGTGACGTGGAGATTTTGTGGTAATGAAGATGAGGGTGATGGTGTTTATGGAATGGAAAATTGGGAGGTTTGGATGAGAATGAAGATTTTCTTAAGGGTGAAGAAATGTTTTATCATGGTTTGTTTAAATCCATAAGGTTTATGTGAATGAAAACAAACATGTTATTTATTTATGTTTTTTTCTTGAATGCTTTTCTAGAGTATTTGAAAGTTTTTTACATACAGTATTAAGTACTCTTCTATAGAGGACATCATTGTTTTGCACTCCTCTAGGAGGTCATTACTTTTTTAAACTTTGGAACTAACTAAAACTGAATTATTTGCACATGTTGTGTGTTTTTTGGCTCATTAATTCATCATGTAAATTGTCGCAACAATGTGACACGTTGCCATCATTAGGGGATTTTCTTTGCAATTTGAAGAATTTTGAGATGGATTTGAATGAGGCTTAACTGGCTATTTCAACTTACATCATACACTAAACAACAAGATAGGCACGGGATATTTTCCAATGTGAATGACAGATTTTTCATTTTTGTTCATGGATCAAATTTTCTAACATTTGTAAAGATATTGTATAGTGGAAAACATAGGTTATCAAATTTATAATCGTACGCAATTTCATATGTTGTTTGGTATTTGAGAAATAACATGATACATTATCCTATTTTATGTTTATTTTTATGAATTAGGATACATATCAAATGCCTTGAAATACATCTCATAAATAGTCTAGTAAAGTCTCAAGGTTTTTCTTATGTATCGCATATGATCACATAAGATTCTAATTTGGGCAGAGTGACATATTCATTTGCATTAGAAGTTCCATGAATTTGTGAAATCTCTCAATGAGTGCATTAATGAGCCACGTTAGTTTGATTCGCGGAAGCTTGATTATCTCAATGACGATCTCACCCACGGTTATGTACATGAGTTTTTCCGTGCTATTTGTACCTTAAACTTCATTTCCATTGAAAGGAAGTTTGCGAGAACAACTCGTTTAGTTTTCAATGCCACGTGCAGTCTCTTGACCATTGTTATGTCATTTAATTTAAGAGTCAGATTTCACACGCGAGTTGGGTTTGTTGGGCAAGTTGTTCGGAAGAAGATGCTCAAGTGGCAACTCATGTGCGCTTCCTAGGGATACATAGTGCGTGATAACCTTTGCAAGTTCCACGCATCCGTAGGACTATACATAGTCCTTTGGCCGGTGCATCTGTGACTGATGACATACTCTGTTTTTGCCGCAAGACTGATTCACCCAAAGTGCCTCAGCGGTTTCAACCTCCATAACATAGACATGAAATTCACCTCCCTTCATGCCATATGGGTACCGAGATGTGTCCTTGGTCATACAAACTTGTTGACCTTCTTAGACCAAACTTTTCTCTCCTTCCCCTGAGAAAACTTCCAATCCATACTATCCTTGCATCCCATCATTACCGAACGCGTGATTGTCATCCATAGATGGAAGACATACATAAAAGCCTTCCATGAGGTTTTCCATCCTATCAATTAAGCTTGCCTTCTACCAAAAAATGTCCTTCTTGAAAGAATCACATTGAACCATCAAATCACTCATAAAGTTGGAAGACCTTTTACTACTCATTGTACAGTAACTTTCTTCTCACACTAGCCATGTGTGACATCCTCTTGCCCCTGAGTAGCAATGTTTTTTGTCCCATTACTATGTCAGAACTCCGTATACGTTTCTTCATTCGCCAATCCAACATACTATGTGAAGTCATTGACACACTTCCAGAATGTTAGGAAGTAACACGACGCTCTGCCTCCCTCCCACAGAAGACGTCCTTGCATCATAAAGCACATGGCTTTTTCATATCACACACGAATCCAGTGCACACCTACAAAAAGTTCTAGTGCAGGTTTAGGGAGACTCCCTCATATGCACCCCATTTGCGAACCCAGTCCGTCTCTCCCGCCACTCAGGCGATCCCCGCCCCTTCTAACCCATTGACATCACCCTAGTATGTCCCATACCCTGGACTACTAGCACTGACTGTCCGCGCGTGTTACGCATGGAAACATGGCCCATACGGTCTCCACTAATTCTTTGACCAACTAGTCCAAGTAAACACTCCATGTGAGTGCCACCTTCACCTTAGCAAAACCATCATTCCGCCCTCTCTTGTAGACCCCTCCTACTAAGATTGGTCCATGACCAGAGGCTCACTGCTCCCCTTGCGAACATCCATGACCAGTGGTTTCCACCTGAGTCAAGAGATGTGAAAACTAGAGTCGCGTGCCATGCCCTTCTGAAAGAAAAGCCTCCGTC
>SZWC01040521.1:0-11863 GCA_023375785.1 Penium margaritaceum
TGCATCAATCGTAGGTTTGGTGTCAAGGTCAGAGCGTTCCATAAAGCGGTGAACACTTCTTGTTTGTTGTCTCCCCCCCACCACTCGTTTTCTTTTCGAGCAAGGTTGGAAAGAGGCGTTGACACTCGGGTACAGTCCCATACGAATCACTGGCAGTAATTACACAAACCGAGGAATACTTAACTTCATTGAACGTTGGTCGGCGTTGGCCAATCGGCAAATGCTGCCACTTTTCTGGACCCATGGCGATTTGTCCACCGTTGATGACATGACCCAAAGACTCAATTGAACAACGACCAAAGTTGCATTTCGAGTGTTTTCCAAAAAAAGGCTCTCTTTGTGAAACTTTGTGGACTTTTTGAACATGTCCCTCGTGCTCCTCCGAGTTGCGGCTGTGTACTAGAATTTCGTCGAGGTACACCAGGAAAACATCATCGAGGTATGGTGCAAAAGTTTTGTTCATTGCCACCATAAACGTCACCAGGGCATTCATCAGTTCAAAAAACGTTACTGTGAACTCCAAATGCCCATAGCGGGTTCAGAATGCTGTCTTCTTGATTTCTGTGTTTCCCATGCATATCTGGTGATATCCGTTGCGTAAGTCAATTCTGCTGAAAATTTGAGCCCCTTGGATTTGGTCAGAAAGTTCATCAACTTGGGGAAGAGGGTAGCAGTTCTTGATAGTAGCGCATGATAGTCCACGCACATTCGCATCCCACCAGTTTTCTTTTTTCCAAACAATACAAGCGCGACGTATGGTAACGTGGAAGGATGGATGAACCCTTGCCCGATCATCACGTCAAGTTCCTGTTTCAGCTTAGTTTGCTATTGATTGCTCATCCAATAGGCCCCTTGAACTATAGGTCTACTACCTGGTCTTAGTTTGATGCGATGGTCGATGTCTCGTTGAGGAGGTAAGGTTCTCGGGAGTTTGTCAAGAAAGTCGTTCAGAAACTTCTGGATGAGTGGTGCGAACTCTTTAGGTACCACCGCAAACTTCATTGATGTTGATGAGGCTGATGAGGCCGATGATGAGTGAGCTGCTACCACTTCCTCTTGTTCCATTGTCTCGAGATGTATGAGCCATGTACAAGCTCCTTGTCGTCTGTAGTACTTGGCCATGTTGACAGGTATTGACTTCACAGTTTGTCAGATTTTGGCTTCCACTGCTCCCTCTACTCCTTCCACCTGTGTTGCTTCTACTGTCGGCTTCTTTCCCACATGTACAAGTCATCGTTTGGCAACGTTGATTTCCACGTAGACATTGTTGCTGTTCCAGTCGACCTGCGGATTGTGGCGATATAGGAAATTTTGTCTGAGGAAGATTTTGTGATCACTCATTGGACAAGTCCTCCACACCGTTACATCGCGTAGATCTCTCACTTCTAGTCGTATTGGTTCTTGGTGTCTCCGTATCTGCAACCTCCCATCAACAACTTTTCCTTCAAACACTCTTGGTTTGGTCTAAAGACCAAGTTGGGGACCATGTCAGTGCTCATGAAGCTATGTGAATCTCCTCTCTCCAATAGTGCCGGTACCATTCTGCGACTCTTGCATCCTTTAGGTTAGAATTTTTGCACTATCGCCGATTGGTCGTCCTCGTACCCCTCGGTGAACTTTGGAATCTCAAGAACCCTCTACGAAGATGTAGGCCGTTCACATGGGCGATCGGCACAAATCGCTTCGTGGCAAAAAGCGTTCTGCCTTTCACTCATGCCCTTTGCCATTTCCCGACTCATTTTCCTCTAACTTCCCCCCCTTTGTGGCCTGCTGCTTGCTACAGCGGTTGTGGGCAATGTGAGCAGTTTTTCCACACTTTTAGGAAGTTTGCCTTTCTCTCTAGTCGACGACGTCCACTTCCATTGGAGTCGAGGACTTAACCGACTGGTTCTTTCGGTTTCCACACTAATTGTGGTTAGGAGAGTGCCACCTGTAGGATTCTTCGATACAAGCATTGTGATCGGCGTTTTCTATCCTTTCTGCTACTGCGATCATCTGCCGTAAGCCATTTTGGACGCCAAAAATGGCGATTTCTCTCTGGATATCTCGCTTGAGGCCGTTCCTGTAGTGAAAACAGAGTTTGTTAGGGGTGATGTCTACTCCGGTGATGATCTTACAGACTCTCCCCTTAAACTGTGCCATGCAAGAATGCTGACGGGGACGCTAGAGCTTGTACACTGTGTCGGAATTCACTTGTCCAAAGCGTGCAAGCATTGCACGCAAGAACTCATTCCAGTCGACTGGTGGCATCGGCATGTCTTGCCACTGTGGGTTGATGCTTGCGGTTTGCGCTATGAGATGGGCGCTGTCGGCCGTTGATGATGCTCGGTCAGTCTCCTGCTACTGTTGGATGGTCTTTAGATCGATTCACCAACTTAGTTCCGTGCCACGCAAAAGCGCAACCGTTAGGTCAATTTTCTTTTGACCATCACTGATCCCAGTAGTGGTGAAGTACACCTTCAAAGTCGTCAGCCACATCTCTACTGTCGGTCCTTTTGAATTTGCAGGGGCGAACGGTTGCGGTGGAGCTAGACAAACTTTTGGTTTGCTCAAGAGTTGANTGAGTTGTTGGAGAAGATGGCTGTTCATTCCCTCCAATGCAGAGATCCGGTTTGCGAGTTCCTCGTTCATCTGAGCCTGTCATCTAGTGCCACCTCTCGTCCCTGCTGTCGTCATTGAGGCTGCTGGTAGGGTCATCAGGTTTACTACCATTAGGTCTGCGACCAGATTGGTCGTCGAAGTTGTAGGGGTTGTTCCAGTTGCTGCATAGATTACCATGCTAGCATTTGTTGTCATCTCAAGGTTCTCGTGCTTTGGCACGTTCTGCCCCTCCATCGTTGAAGTCGTTGCTGAAGACCGGTTGCTAGTCGATGGTTGTGCTTGCTTGCCTCACGTCGTAGTCGCAAAGTCTGTGAATTCTTGACATGCAATATGTGCTCATTATTTCTGCGAGGTAGTCCTCCGGATGGGTAAAATTTTCGAGTGCCTCTCTAGCACCGCTGCGTTCTGATACCAAGTGTTATGCCGAGCAGAGCGTAGATGGTGAACACGTAGAAGTTGCAGAGCTAAACACCATTTCGAATTTGGGACACTTGAGCAATTCATAACTAGCGGTAAGTGTACTGCGATGACAGGTGTCGAGTTACGAATGACGCATACTCGGGGTTGTTGGGTCGACTGTTGAGTGGTTGATTTGAGGAGGGCCATTAAGAAATCAGGGGTACTTGAGAATCAACAATGACGATACAAGATGCATCTTTATAAATCTAGATTTTTCTCTGTGCATAAAGAAGTAAACCGGAATGTTGTGATACTTCTGTTGTAGATTCACAAAAGTGGTCAAAGTTGCAGAAGGTTTGGGAAGATACAGTGAGGGTGGGAGCAGTTTGCCGCTTTGTCCTCGATCGTTGGAGTGAACATCGCGGTCTTGCCACGCAACGGGTTGTTTGTGTAGTGACAGAAATTCCCACTCGGAAAGATTAAGGACTCGTGTACGTCTGGTACGTAGCAGTTGTAGTTCGAACAAGCCTCTCCTCATGGCTTGAACATGTCCCCGGCATGTGGGCGGTTGGACGGGATTGTGTAACACTATGCAATTGTAACAATAAAACATGATAATAAAGGTCAAGACATCCTGGCACAAACATTGCGCGATTCTGCCAGGTTGGGTGACCTGTTCCGCGGCCAAAGCTAGGACGTCACGTGATTCTTGATGAAAACACATAAAGAAACAGTGACATCCTTCCATAATGAACATATCGACAAATGAAGAGTATTTATCAAAGCATGGATACTTCCACCGATCTTTCTAAACACATCATTGGAATAATCAAAACAATAGAATAAATCATTACTTTTAATTGAAGAAACGACGTAGCTTCAAAAGGTGCGGTGAGCCGTGATGACTCGGGCAAGGAAAGGCCACTCTGACAAGGAGGATAGTCATTCAGTTTTACAAAGGTAATTTTTCCGAGCTCGCCTAAGCCTTTCGACGCTAAGTGTCAACACGCGAGTTACAATTCGCATCAGAGCCAAGCCAAGATGTGACATCATTGTTCGTCCTATCTCCACCGTGCGAGTGGCTAGCTTGCGCGGATAGAGGGGCTTCACCATGGAAGAGCAACCCACCTCACGGAGGTGCTCACGGAACGCTACCCCTGGAGACCCCACCAACCTCCACCCGAACTCACCCCTCCCAACCAATCCATGCCTTTTCTTCTTCTCTCTCTCACTAACTCATATGTCCTCCACATCCCCACAACTCCAAGGTGACCATGTGCTCTTGGGCATCCGTGGTGGTGGGAGCCAAGGTGAAGTTCGTACAAAAGCAAGGCAAGGGTGGGAGCAAGGGCCTGTTGCTACGACGCAAGCAAAGCCTGACTACCACAACAAGCCAGTGGCCAGAGTGGCGAGCCGTGCTGGCCAAGATTGGTCCCTTTTATTTCAAGAAGGGCCAAGACAAGGGCCAAACTACTTCAAGAACGACGGGTTCCAGCACCCAAGAAAGCACAAAAATAGCTATAGGTTGGCCCGTATGTCTCAGATTGGAGTGCCATTTTTTGTTGAGCTCAGAAGATTATCATCTATTTTTTCTATAACTTAGAGGCCGTCGCTGTACCATTTGGCAGTGGTTGTTTTATCTTTCAAGGGATTCTCACTTTCCTTTGGATTCCAAAAGTTGTGACCACATCCGACTTTCAGAACTTTGGTGTCTCATCCTGAAGAAAACTTCAATCAACAGAAACTAACCCCTTTAAAAATGGGGTGAAGGAGTGACTCTCAAAATTCACCTCCTTCCATCTCTCATGAGGTGACGGAGGGTACGCTTTGGGAACCTTGGCCCACCACTCAAGAGGGTGAAGGAGGGATACTTCAAAGCTATCTCAGTCTGCCTCGAAAGGGATAAAGGAGGGCACGCTTTGGGAACCTCTGCCCATAGCTCAAGAGGGTGGAGGAGGGAACCTTGAAAGCTACCTTGGTCCACCTCTCACGGGGTGAAGGAGGACATGCTTTGAGAACATCGGCCCACCTCTCAATGATGGTTTGAAGTGAGGCACACCTTGACTACCAGTGTGTCCTCGACTCATTCATGAAGAGAACAAAGAGAACATCACAAGGGAAGGAGGTTGGGAAGAGAGTGAATCGTAGCGAGGCCTTGCAAAATCAATGGTGGGCCTCAAGACCAAACTCTCTCTGGTTATGGGAAACCCTCCAAACGTCAGCCCACACCGCTCGAATGAGCGAACACCCATGGGGTCCAAGGAGCGTCGCAGAACATTGGCACCAGTAAGCCACCTTGCCTAGCCACCCTGCGAATCGGTGGCAAAAGGGGGGAGGTCTAAACCGGCGTCGCCGAGAGATAAGGTGCCAAAGGCTCCTAACAATGGACAACAGAACAAAGTTGCCCATGCAGTCGAACCACAAGGCGAGAGGGAACCCTGCAAGCTGGTCGTTGAGCTCAACTTTGGTCACGATTCTCAATCGACTCTGGCCAACGAATGCTCGAAGGCCGTAGAAGAGAGCCCAGCCAACGTTACCAACCCAAGGAGGTCATCAAGGGTGGCAAACATGGGGACGTGTCCCTAGACGAGCTAGCGGACCAGGTGGTCATCGAGGCCGAGCAAGACATGGATGAAGAGGCCGAGGCCCACGATGTTGCCAGCAAAGGAATTGAGGCCAAAAAGTTCGCATCGATGGAAATGGTTGAGGAGGCAAACATGGAGCGAGTGTCTCAACATGCTGACTGAGGCGGTTGTGCCACCTCCCATACTGAGGGTGAGGCAATGCTGCATGACGCCTCAACGTCAAAGGCCAACTCGACAAGTTTCACACATGTCGCTCAGCAGAAGACATGGACCTTGCCATGACCATCATGGACGCTCTGGCGTACGATGGTGATATGGTACGTGCAAGCCTTTGTGAACGGGTGTTCACAACGCAACGATTCAATGAGAGGCTTTACGAAGAATACACCAAGATGGTCCGTGAGTTGGCAGTTACTGAGCACAAGGTATAGCTGGCGGAGTAGGAACTTGAGTCCCTTCATGTAAAGGAAGCCGCAAACCAACAGGTGGTAATGATTGCGGCAATGGAAGCGGCATGCCATGCAACCGTAGATGAGGTGGAGTACACCTTTGAACGTCGTGAGCACGCACGCATTGAGAATATATACAGGGCTGCTCAAAACGTACTTCATGCTCTGGTTGGTGGATTATCCCTACATGCATAAGCTGACGCACCATGGATGAGGACCGCAGCTGCACCACCTCGCGCCCAGAGGATGGGGGTGACCGGCGGCTCCGTGGTGCTGGAGTTGGCGGATCACTACGATGGGTCAAGAGGCGTCGACATGCTCCTCAAAATTCTTGAGCAGGTTGACAAGGAGGAGTGGGATGCTCAATGGATGCTCTCCTTCAAGCCACAACCCTTTACAAAGCTAAAAGAGCTTTGTGATGAGAAGCAGTTGCAATCCCACCTGAGTTGGGAGAAGTGTCACGCACTCATGCGCAAGCTCTACTCCAAACCCTTTGACTCGTAGAAGGAGTTAGAAGCTTACATGCAAGGATGCATGTCCTTGGAGAAGTATGAAGATACTTCTCTCAAGACAGTGAAGAAGGTGGATGAGCGTCACCTGACTGAACAGGCCAAAACGGACCTTTTTCTATCCGGATTAGCTAGCCCGTAGCTTTGTGTCTTCTACCTCCTGGATGATGGAAAGGAGAGGGAGAGTCTGCGCGCTCTTGTGACACGCATTTGCAAGGTCTACAAGGTGAACTATGGACTTTGGGATTGCGATGCACTTGAGAGCCAAACTTCACGTGAGACACCATGAGCTGGAGGTCCGCTGCTCGCTCTGCATCCTCCATAGAAGGTGCATCTATAAGGGTGGCTGCTGCAGGCTCATCAGATTCCGTGGGCAGATATATCTCTCGGCTGTCAACAGTGTCGACCACGATAACGACTCCTCATGCACGGGTAATCGCTGACAAGGCATCTACTAACATTGCCTCCTCCAACTGTCGGTGTAAGTCTGAGCGCCTCCACACTGCATCGTTCAATGTCCACTTAGCAACCTTGAGGCGCGTGTACACATCCTCGACATCTACTGCCGCTACCTGACAACCCACGATGTCTGCGGTGCTCGAACGTGTGCTCAATGAATGCAATTCAAGCATAAGATCCTGTAAGTGCCTGTCTACACTTGCTACCGCATCCTCCTGATTGCAAATCGTAGAGTGTAAACGCTCAAGCAATCACCCTCCAAGCAAATGAAGGCAGCACCATCATGGAGATCATGCAACAGATTCAGTCACTCGCAACAAAGTGTGGGGCCACTGGTTGGGAGGTTGACTCTCAGCAGCAAGCTATGATCCTCCTTTTGGCCTTGCCGGACAGTTGGAGTTCCTTGATCGTAGTCTTTGATGGTTGGCCTTCCAACGAGCTGAAGTACCCAAAGGTTGCTGAGTACGTGCTCAATGAGTGGATGCAACGTGGCGGTCGAGAGAGTGGAGGGGCATTAATTTATGCTTATACAGTTCATCCTTACAGTGGAAGCCGAGGAGACAAGTGGAAGGGTGCGAAGCTGGGCACCAAGAAGGATGAAAAGAAGGGGGAGTGCATCAATTGTGGTAAGGAGGGCCACTACGTGCGTAACTGCCCCAAGAAGAAGCCTGACCGGTTGCAGCGGGGCGTGGAGAAAGTCGAGCAGGCCCTCATGGCACACAAGTCCACCGACTTGAAGGATCTGGGAGTTGCAGTCATTGACTCCGGATTAGGCCGCCACACCAAATGCAAGAGGGTGGCATTTGTCATCTCTGCGCCTCGGAGAGACACATAACGGTGGCCAATGGCAAAACAGAGGTGGCCGCCACTGAGGGTAACGTCCGCATTAAGTCAATTGTGGATAAAAAACCTGTCACAAGCTCAATCCACGACGTGCTCCACATTTCCAACTTTGGGGCAAACAGTTCTCTGTCAGCCGCCTCACTGACAAGGGACTTGAGGTGCTCTTCACGAAGAAGGAGGGCATCATCAGCAAGGAGGGCAAAGGCGAGATGATTGCACGTGCCAAAAGGGACGCCAACTTATACCTGCTACCCGCCAAGATCCTTACCAACCGGGTGGGATCCAACGCTGCCAACCTTGCAACAAAGGATGAAGGAGACCTGGAGACATGGCACCGCCAAATTTGCCACATTTCTCCATCAACAGTGAAATAGATGGCAAAGAGGAAGGTGGTGCGAGGTCTCCAAATCAGTGGTCTTCATGGAACCAAGGAGACATTGTGTGAGCCATGCATCGTTGGCAAATCAACACGGCAGCCGCTTGTGGCCAAGGGGATGCGTGCATCGGCAAAGTTAGCAGTGGTATACACCGATGTGTGTGGACCACTTGAGAGCTCCATCGATGGAGCTTGCTACTTCTTCACCTTCATCGACGACCACATCCGCAAACTCTACCTCTATCCCATGAAGAAAAAAAGTGAGGTCCTTGCGTGCAGGCAAGAGTTTGTGGCAGATGTGGAGTGGCAAATTAAGTTGAAGGTGAAGGCGTTCCGCAGCGACAACGACGGTGAGTATGCGGGCTACCTTGAATGGATGAAGAGCAGAAGAAACAAGGAGATTGAGTAGCACAAAAATACTCCACACTCCCAAAAACACAATGACGTCGCAATGAGAGCAAACCGCACGATACTCAACATGGTGCGGTCGATGTTGAGTGACGTTGGCCTTGCACAACGGTATTGGGCGCAGGCGGTACGGACAACAGCGTACATCATGAATCTCACGTCGACCAAGCCGTTGAAGGACAAGGAGAGCAAGGCGTGGAAGATGCCACCAGTGGTGTGGAGTGGGAGGAAGCAATCGGTGGGTCACCTCCGCACATTTACTTGTGTTGCACATGCAGTGGTGCAGGCACATGAGGGACGGAACAAGCTGGACCCGCGTACTCGCCGGTGTGTTTTCCTTGGGTATGAGACTGGAAGCAAGGCGTGCAGGCTCTTTGACCCAAGGAGGCAACAGATTGAGCGGAGTCGTGATGTCATGTTCGACGAGAAAAGTCGTTGGACGGACAAGGAAGTAGGTCTCTCCATGAGGGGGAAGTGGATGCCACTCCTTGAGGGAGAGACACCGGAGGACGTGGATGAGGGTAACGTCCTTGCACCAGTATCAACTAGAGAGGATCATCCAAGGGATGGACGAGTGTTAGAATTTGTTCCGGCCAGTTTGGACGAGGAGTCCGAAGCACCAAAGCTGGACGTGGAGGCGAAGAGTTAGCCTATGTCTCCAAGGTCTCCAAGAGAGGGGGAGCAGTTGCTTGGAGAGGATGGCTCCAAAAGGGGACAACAACAACAACATCCGCCTCAACAGCCCCGCACGACCAGCCGTGTGCAAAGAAGGAAAAAGAGGTATGATGCCGACAAGGGCATTTAGATTGGGTTTACACAAGTCTTCTTCACACAAGAGGAGCCTCAATCTGTAAAGGAGGCACTGAAGCAGAAGGATGGGGCTGGGTGGGAGGGAGCAATAGAATCCGAGCTCGCCTCCCACAAGGAGAACGTCACTTGGGAGCTGGCTGACCGGCCGAAGGACAAGAAAGTTATCGGCTCCAAGTGGGTCTTCCCGAAGAAGCTCAGGAAGGAAGGGGAGGTGGAGCGGTACAAGCCGTGGCTGGTGGTGAAAGGGTATGCCTAAAGAAAAGGGGAGTACTACGACAAGACCTTCACACCAGAGGCTAAGTTTTCCTCCATCCGCACTATCCTCTCGGTGGCCGTGGCACGCGACTATGAAAACCACCAAATGGGCGTCAAGATTACGTTCCTCAATGGCAATATCAACAAGGAAGTCTACATGGAGGTGCTGGAGGGGGTGGATGCGCCGCAGGGGAAGGTGTGCCAGCTTCGCAAGGCACTCTATGGACTGAAGCAAGCTCTGCTCATGTAGTACCTCAAAATGGACAGTTTCATGGGTGAGCTTAGCTTCAAGGACTACAAGGAGGATCATAGTGTGTACGTGCGTAATCAGTCGGGGATCCACCAAATCGTCGTCCTCTATGTGGATGACCTCATCCTTGTGACTTTGGATGAGGAAGAGCTCAAGAACCTGAAGAAATAGCTTGGTAGCTGGTTCAAGATGACGGACATGGGCGAGCTTGACTACTACCCAGGCATCGCCATCAAGAGGGACCGCAAAGCATGCACATTGAAGATGGGTAAAGAAAAATCCGTGCAGGAGGTGCTCCGCCGCTACAACATGGAGGAGTGCAACCCCATCGGCACGCCTGACACTGATGCAAGGAGTAGGAATGGCTATGTTGTTTTGCTTAGAGGAATTGATGTTCCTTGTAAAAACAATAAGAGAGGCCATGTACCTTGGAGCATAGCAGTATGTGGCCCTTTGTGCAGGTACGTGTGAAGTTGTCTGGCTCTGCGGCTTGCTGCTATCTTGTATCTCCATCCTTGTGCTGAGACAATTAAAGCAGAAATCCCATTATTTAGAATGACGTATGTACCGCTCTTGCACTAAGCACATCAACAGGGAGCACCACTTTGTTCCTGAGAGCATTACTGTTGGCGTTTTTCAGGTCGCTTGAATAGACACACAAATGCAGAGCGCTGATCTTTTCATCTTTGAATGTGATGTGCACGCTGTCAGTCTTCCATGTCTCCATGACCCTGGGTGATGTGTTCTCGTCATCTCCTTGTTTTTTTCTACCTCCTTACTTATGCATCATTGTGTGTGACATCTCACTGATGTATGTGGATTCTATGATGCGGGTCATGGGGGACAATTAATAATCTGTCCATGGCCTCTCACATCCGGAAGACCCTATAGTCTTGCCCCACATGCACCTACACACATGTACTGGAGACTAAATGATGTATCTGTGCCTGGATATTTCTCTCTCAAGACTAGAGCTTCTCGTTGGTGCCATTCTCCACATGCAGCTACCGTGCTTTCCCAGTATGTGACATGGGATAACATGATAACCTATTTTTTCCTCTATTGACTATCGTCTTTGGATGTGGAGGAGGCGTGACCTCGGGTACTTTACGATGCCTTGATCTGTCTTCATATTGGCATGTGGGTTTTTGAGGAGCTTCCATATTTCCCCGGGAATGATCCTTAGGGGGCCGCCGTATCAGCCTTTGGCTGAGCACTGGTGAGCAGCTGCCCTCGGTTTAATACCAAGTGGTTGGGCCCCACCCTCAAGTGTTGGTGTGGCCTCGCTTTGTGTGCTGCATGAGTGAGGAGCGTGCCTACTGCTCCTTAGATGCTCGCTCTCCCTTCCTAACACTAAGGGTAAAGTTCCACATCCATGGTATGTGTTTCAAGTTAGGATCTCCCCACACTCTTGTACTCTATCCACACTTATAACGAGCACATCCAAGATTTACTTCAGCAACTACTCTCGCTGCTGACAAAACAACCAACACTCAAGCACGGAAGATCATGTAGTGTCATATTGGCCGTAAGCGTATGTAGAATGCATGCACACTTCTCATATGTAGTTCAAAGCTAGATGGCTCATAAAAATATGCTAGCTGGTGTAATATGTGCCCGGAAAACAGAGATGATCATGTGGTTTAATCTACCCATGTTCTTGGCCACCATCATCTCTAAGCATGTGTTGCTTGATTTCTTGTGCCCTGATATGAGTGCATTCAAGAACTCCATGTGCGTATAGGCATTTTTCAGCTTCCTGTGAATCCACAAACACACACGAATGTTTTTGATGAGAGTCGTCTGTTTCAATAGCTTACTATGACCACTCAGCCGTGACCATGCTAATGCAGATCATTGATGCAGACCCAGCAGGCGTTGGAGCACTGTCAAGTGGTGATCCATCAAATAACAACTTC
>SZWC01040531.1:0-11856 GCA_023375785.1 Penium margaritaceum
ACACACACACACACACACACACACACACACACACACACACACACACACACACACACACACACACACACACACACAAACCCCACTCTAAGGCACCCTTAGGCAAGGGACAAAGATCGACAGAGGGAATGGCCATCCCAAACTTTCTGTGCGCTAGTGGTTGGTCTTTAAATCAGCTTGCTACAGGTCCGTACTGACCCAGATGACAGATGTCGCTTGTTGCTCCACCAAGTCACACACAATGTGTCGCTCAACAACAGATTGCTTTGTGTGATTGAATCAAACCAGATCTCCTTGCACCGGTAAAAGCACCATGTTTCCAACATCAGAGAGTGATAGAAGGCATAGAAAGACACAACTTACCAGTCAAGCATTGTATCCACACTGCTTGATCAGCCCTAGTCCCGAGTGTAATGTGTTTTGCATCTGACGAGCTACGCACAATGCAGTCTTACTTCCCATTGTGTCGTGACAGACTAGTGCCATCAGCATGGACACATCATCAATCCCACTCTGTCCATCAGGACTTCAGGCCCATTTGATGTCTGTGTAATATTCAACCACCAGTGTGCATTGTACATGAAAGCAGAGCTGGAGGAATATTGTGGAGACCACACACCACACCACTTGCACTGCCGCATGCAAGGCTCTCACCCGAGGACACTCTGAGAAGTGCACGAGAAGATTGATGAAAAAGGCAATGTCAAGACAAGGAGTTGTTACCAAGTGCATGAGAGAGCTTCGTGGCGCAGGTACAGGGTCATGTCCATGGCCTCACCCAGCAATCTTAGATCATGTATCTTCAGGGCATCTTGCCCGTTCAGTGTGATGGGCGTGGAGGCCGTGGGAACTGCACCCAGGAGGTTAGGAAAATATCCATCTACAAGGTGAGCGTAGCTCTCCTTGTGAAGCACGAGTGTCTTCCCTCGACGGTCACGCATGATCTCCATCTTTAGAAAAATAGTTGTAAAGCCAAGGTTCTTCATCCTGTAGGCATCTTGGAGGACTGCCTTGGCCTCCTTCATGACCTTCATCAAGTGCGAAAAAATCAGGAGGTCCTCATTATAGACCAGGATGATAGTAAAATGCTCAGATGTCCTTTGGAGGATAAGGGGCGGATAGGCTTCACTCTATCTATAGCCCGTAGGAGTCCCTGTGCAAGTGATCTCCATGTGCCAGCAGCATAGTAATTGATTGATGTTGTATTAGGCATTGCGGAAGATCTAGACCTTGTTGCAGACCTCAAAGCCCGGTGGATACACTATGTATAATTTTCTTCTCTATAATGCTATGGAGGAATGTACTGGTGCAGCTACAAGTCATACTAAAGCTACGATGTCGAAGAGATCACGGGTTGTCAATGTGAGGCCAGTTTTGGGTGAAATCAACACCCTTATTTTGAGAAAAATCCTTGACCATCAAGCTGGCCTTGTAGCAGCCCAGTTAGCGAGCTAGCTTTACCTATCTCAAAAGACCCACTTGGCATGTAAAAAACGTTTGCCCTGGTGGAATGCTGACACGGTCGTAGACAACATGCTCTTGGATCACGCGCACACCATATCATTGCATCTTGTGCTAAGAGCACCTCCTTTAACATGCCAAAACCCGGCGTCGTTGAGGGAGAGCTCCAAGTTTCCAAGACACATGGGTCTGAAATGGAACAGACCATGACAAGGCACAGTATTGTAGGCAATGGAGTACTCACGTGAAATCAGCTCAAGGACCACTTGGGATGCGGGGTGGATCTCGCTGTAGTTAGCCTGTATACTAAGGCCAAGGGCCTTCGTGCTAGGATCACCGTTCTGCGGGTAGGGCGTCTGGGTGCCGATACAGCTGGCCACTGAGCCCTAGACAATTGCTAGAGAAGACCACTTGCTGGTGAACGAGGTAATCACCTCTGGCTGGGGAGCGGGCAGTGGAAACGCAAGCACAGTGGCTGCAGGCTTGCAGGCATGGGCAGAGCTCGGATCAGGAGAGAGTGTTGTAGGCGCAGAGGAGGGAGCAGGTACAGGGGAAGTCACAGGCATTGGAGAAGCAGCAGGCGTAAGGGAAGGCACAGCCGGAGGGGCCAGTAGAGGTGTAGGAGAAGCGGCAGGTGCAGGGACAAGCACAGGCGTAAGAGAAAGACTTGCGCAGGAGGCAGAGGCGCAAGAGAAGCCGTAGGTGCAGGCATACACACAAGCACCAGAAATTTTGCAGGGACTGCCGTGGACAAGTGCAGGTGGGACAAGTGCAGTTGTGACCACTGGGGCAGGCAAGGCCACAGATCCCACTACCACAATGGCATGATCCTGATCAGCTGACGACCAAGAAATAGGTGAGGAGGCCTGGATGGACCCATCCATTAGCGTAGATTCCGCCATCCGTTGAGAATCCGCACAAGTGAGAGCATGGTAGGCAGCCAGAAAGAGAATACGTGAGAAGTTCTGGTAAGTGAAAGACTCAAAGGAGAGGGCATCTCGGGACATGAGAATGTAGTGACGAGCACGATTTCAGGAGCGCAAGGGGTTCAATTGTATGAGGAGAGTTTGGAGCCCTGATGATCCTCAATATACGAGATACAAGCCAGAAAGCAAAAGACACATGCGGGATGATTTCCGGCATGATGATTTCACTAGAGCTCATAGATTATCCCTTCGTCATGCAGAAGACAGTGTGGGACTCGGTTCTAGATCCACTTCATGTAAGAGAATTGCTCAAAGGTGAAGGACTCCGGAAGACTGCACTCAACACGCATGACGCGGACCACATCCTCCATGGTGTGGTTCATGTGCTTGGACACAACTTTTTGCTAGGGTGTGTTGGGTGCAGAGAACTGGTGAAATACACCATATTTTGCAAAGAATGTATGCATCTTGCTGAGGAACTCTTTGCCATGCTCAGACCGGAATGTGTGGAGGGTATGCACATAACTGATGCTCATCCATGATCAGCTACAGGCAAACTGTCATGGCAATGTCACTTTTATGGCAGAGGTTGTAGGCCCACCGCATCCGGGTGAAGTCGTTGGTCAAGGTGAGGACGTAGCGACCACAGTGAGACAAGAACTCAACTGGGAGGAGACCAAGCATGTCCCTGTGGACAAACTCCAATGGGTGTTGGACCGAGGAGACATACTCCAGGTAGGTGGAGCGATGCATCTTATCCTACGCACATAAGAGAGTGCTTTTCTTGGGTGGGTTTGTCAAGGAAGCTGCATCAAATTGAAGGGCAGGTTGAGTCCGGATGAGCTTAGAAATAGTGTCCATGCTCACATGGCACAGAAAACGGTGCATCAGGCGCTGGGGTTCAGACAAGAGCACAACGGCGACAAACACATGTGCAATGGAGAGGATGTAGTGGAGTATGTAGTGGAGGATGTAGCGGAGACAGAAACAACGCAACAAGAGACACAATACTAGTCATAAACGATAGAGGCACAATGCACAACGTCATGGTTTTCAAGCGAATACACAATAGCAGAGTCAGTAGAGTGCTTAACTCTGAGACTAATCCTAGTGCAAGCACAAAATGAGAGGAAGCTGAGATCGAGAGCAGGGAAAAAGAGCATGTCGCAAATGAACAGGAGGCCAGATAGACCATTAAAGTGCATGAAATCAATACCATGGACAAGTAGGGTCTGCCCGGATCCTGCGCCGACAGACTGAACCAACGCAACATGACCAAAGCCGAAAAAATCAGCACCATGATAGATCATGTGATGAGTGGAACCGGAGTCTATGATCCGTGTGGCACTCGTCTCACAACCTGTTCTTGCTGATGAACGACGTGGCACGGAGCACTCAGCCTCTTTCGGATGCTCAGCAGAGGGATCCAAACAGCAAATCACAGCAGGTGCAGGCGACCCATGAAGCCTGGTAGTGATGTGAAGCCTGGTTCCTCAGCATGAACCGAAGGAATCCCCTACAGGCATCATCACGAGCAATGAAAACCACAGCACAGACTCCTTGTGGACCACCTGGTTAAATCAACACACTAGCACCTCCCTGAGTACAAAGCACCAATAGCAAATGGAGCTCTGTGATGGTGTGATCCCAAGTGTCCTTGCCCCTGCTGCTGGTGGGAGAAGGTAGTGTCTAGCTGCTGTTGGTGCTGCTTCACAGCTCTTCTGCATGCTGCCAAAGGCTCTCCGCTGTGCGTGTGAAACCCGGAGCCCAGGTGTGATTTTTGTCAAGTTAAGGCACTGGTGGCACTGCGTGTAGTGGTGGGCGTCTTCACAGTCATAGCAGAGGACAGACAGTCCCACTGCCACCGCTCACTGGTGTCGTATAATTCTGCCCCTTACTGCATCTTTTCTTAGCCTTCATCCCCTGAGTAGGTACTACAATATCATGGTCCTGGCCAGTATGTGGAGATGAAGTATCTCGACATTCTTCGAGATAGCTCTCGCGAGCAAGGCGGTGCATTGCTCTCGTAGCGGAAAGGAGGTATCTCAAAGTTGTTTTGTCACTGCTCGATGTGGAGGATTAACTCGAGCTCTGGAGCAGCTGGAAACAATGAGAGAAGACCGCCTTCAGAAGGAACCCCTGAAAATGAGAGGCCCGTCACCTAACCCGAGGTGTCCTGGCATACCGAGGTGACGGAGGGTGAGCCTAGGCACAGTTGGATAAGGCACACCTCAAGGACATGTGCTTCCTCCGCCCATGGATCCTCTGCCTCCTCAAATGGATCTCCAAACGCGAGGTTCTCCTGCTCAAGGGAATGCTGCTCTATAGCTCCGAAACGTGAGTTGGAATACCAATCTGTCCCTGATGCGATGACACTTGCAACCATCGTCAGCTACTGAGATACCCCCGAGCACAACACCAGTAGCCGTCTGATCTCCTCCAGCACATCACTCTGTTGGTTCTGGTGTCACCAGATATTCATCTGCTGCCCTTGAATGTCAATGATTTCCCCGGAGTGCGGGCTCTATGCCTCCTCAAACAAGGAGTTAGCTGGGTCAGCCGGCCTCTTCCCTTTGTCAAGAGTGGACGCCAATGCTCCCTCTGTGGCTCTTACTAATGTGGCTGCTGCTGCTGCTGATGTAAGTGAGGTGAAGGGAGGATGGGTAGATCTGCTCACTGTAAAGGGGGAAAATTTTGTCAGATTAAATATCTGAAATTGTTTGTGGAGGCAATATGACGCTAGCAAGAATGATGTTTCAGCCAGAAGAATTGGTGAATTGTGGGTAATGATGTCATCACCACAATGATAGAGCTAGCATGGGGGTCATCAAAATGGAGAGAAATATGGAGGGATGATGTGCGAGAAGACGAAGGTAATGGTGATAGTTGCACACTATTGCTTCTTTTAAACAATGCAAAAACTTCATGATTTTCATTTCAGCCCACAATCTGGATAACTCTAGATTTTTTTAGCATGTTGCTATTTTCTGTGTGCTACCGGGAACAAAACAAGATAGAAATCGTAGGCATGTAGATGTTATTGCCAGGGCTTTTCAACAAGACCTTACACACCAAAAATAGTGGTCAAACGGGGCAGTCTCAATCTCACACATTTGGGACTGTTGTAGGTGCAACGAGATTTAAACTTCTAGGAAGCTTCTCGGACAGCTCAAAAATTTCACATGCTTCAATTGCTATTGGAGAGGGTTGGACAGCCCACTGCTGCTTCTGCTGCTGCTGCTGCTGTTGCTGCGGCTGTGACCTTGACAGGTCAGTTTTCCCTAAATCAACTGCAACTCAGCGCATACACATGAAAAGACAGAACCGTCCGATGCTGAGCCGGATGTAACAAAAACATGAACACACATGCATGCAGAATTCTTGAACCAGATGTAACAAACAATAAATCCGGTGCCAATTGGTAGACATACAATACAAAAACTTGTACGTTGGGTGCAATGCCAGTCCAAGGTGAAAAATATAGAGGCTGCAAAGGAATAGCACAGGGCCCCAACAATTCTTCGGCATGCGGTGTGGATGTATGGATCACCAAAAGACGGCGTCCCAGTGCCATCTGGGTCTGCATCAGTGGTATGCACGGGCATGGACATGGCCGAGTGGTACAGTCAGTTGTACACATGGACGAGAACGGCTCACATCACACCAGATGGCTTATAGCAAAACAATAAAAAACTATGAAGTACAGTACACCCAAACTATCAAATATAATCTATTATTCAATTCGATAACTCAGATGAATGAACTGAGGAACATAGAAAATGGTTGGCGTGCCAGGGTATGCTCCCTTCTCCCTTGTCACTTTACTTCTCACTCCGTCCACATGTCTAGTGGACGAGCAAGGAGGCAAGGAATAATAAAAGGGGAGGTGGATAGGAAACTTTTTTTAAGGGTGGATGGTTGAATTTGAGTCTCCACTTGTCGGGATCTTCTCATGCGCCATCACTATGATCATTGCGGGTGGATTGAAAATGGCGGGGGAGCCACCAACCCAAAAAAAATAGTACGTCCCAATTCCTACGTTGGTTCACTTACGCTCACCTATCATTTAAAGCACTCATGACCCCCCCCCTCTCCCTATTCAACCAAGACATCTTCACATAACTTGAAGACATATCATGCTTTAGTGGAATGTGTCTTATGCAAGATGGGAGCAAAGTTCCACACAATATTTGTATTTAAGTATCACTTTGTGAAGAATGAACACTTTTAGAGGAGAAGGTTCATGGGTAAAAGCTGAAAGAGTTGTATGTGTCCAAAATGACAACACCAAGCACTTAAAGGAGAGGATAAACAACAAGTATATAGGTGGCAGTCCTTGGGTACATATAAAGAGATTTATTGATCGTCATGGGATATAGTTGATGCATTTTCACTCGATTTTCTGATCCAGGTAATCGGTGCTTTTCCCTCTTCAACACACACAATGTTTAGCGTAAAATTTGCTGCATGTTGATGTAAACCATAGTAGGCCATGCACATGTGCTGGCCGAAGTGTGTCGAATGCATGTGTTTGAATACTTCAAACTAATTTTCTAGTCCTTTTCAGGGAATCCGCGGGATGTGGTCCCGAAGTTTGTCTGATCGTCTCTTGGTGGTTTACATCTTCTGTTCTGGGCGAATCTGAGACTGAGCGTGAGCTTTCTGGTCGCCTCACGCTATGTGAGCAGGAGTTTAGAGACAGTCAGTTTGCAAAGGGAATAACGGCATTTTGTGTTAGTTTGTGAACATGGACATGATCAGAAAATTTATAGGTCTAGTCATGAGATTTATAACACACCAAACCGCGCACAATTCGGCCAAGCGTAGCCCAAGTTACGCTTGCCGAAGTGCAGGTCTCACCCACCACAGAAACGCCTAACACTTCCATGGCGCGCTCATGCCGTAGCGCCTTCCTTAACGTGCGAAACGCCTTTCCCAAGGCGCAGATCCTATTGCACGTGGTGTAGGAGTCCCCTGCACTGTTTTGACGCACCTTCCCCTCTTTTGGGTCGAGTTTTGTGATTGGGTGTGATGAGGTTTGAAACCTGTCCGCGGACTTGTAGTCAGAATTTTGACTAAGTCCCAGAGCAACAAAACGGACTACTGAGTTTCGGACGCTGAGCCAGGATTTTGGCTTAGTCCCTCAGTAACAAACCGCAGTACAGGATCCGGTGGATTATCCACCAGACGCCTCAGCAGACCTTCCGGAGTAATTTCTCCAGATGGTACTTTTGTTACTCGGTCCGGTCGATTATCGACCGGAAGTCGAGTCGCAGCCGGATGCCAGAGCCGCCGCACACACCCCAAATTTGGAAGGCCATATCTCCCTCGATACTTGTCCGATTCCGGTAAAAACAACTTCCACCGGATTCAGCGACTTGTCAAATTTCAGGGACAATCATCCATTTTAGGATCCGAATAATCCTAGAGCTGCTAGATCCGCCGGTGCGGATTTTCCTCTTTCTGGCGTCTCATCGGCGCCTTCCGGCGCCGCACTTGGGCATGCAGAGGGGCAACTTTTCAACAGTCCTGAGCCCCCACTGTGGACGAGGTGATGTGTACACATTTCTTGTAGCACCCAGTGGGTGCTCACAAGGTACCACCAGTGGAGGCTTTCTCTTAGCAATCTCATCCCTTTGGAGGGACGATTTGAAAACACTATTGCTCAATTGAGCAAGCTTGGATTTGGTTGAACAAAGGTAGCTAACACGCTACCTTTACCCCTTCCACACTTAATGACTCTGATTTCTATTCATGCATCTCTACTTATGATCACCACGGTCTCCACGCTCCTCTAATCCGACTTTCTTTGGCTTGTGCGTAAGGGGGGCCCACATTGTGGATGTGAGTTTGTGCAACATCTGGTATCATGGCAAGGAATTTTTTTTTTTACTCAAATCAAAGGCCTTAGTGAAAGAAGTCAATGACAGGAGTGGTAGCCGCAGCAGAAACAATAATGCAAGGAGCAAGGATCAGCCAATTCAACAGCACTCACCATTTGTGCTGAATCTATAGCATCCACAATATCAACAAAAGTTACAGAAGCTATGGTATTGGGAGCTAAAACTGCAGCTACACCTTCTGTTGGTGACAAAAAATGCATAACAAGCAGTTTGACCATTTTCATGGTTTACCTCAACGAGTCCTCGAGTAATCTAGAGATTCATAGTGCAAATCAGTTGTGAGGAAAGTTTTTCTTGAAGTATAATCCCAGTATTCTGGAGAGTATTAATGCATCAGAAAGTTCACTCTCGGAGATCTTAAGAACACGGTAGAAATTCATGTATACTAGATCTGCGACACCAATCGTTTCTTTGTAATCATATCTAGTGAGTAAGATCATGCGCCATAGTATGTGCTCCAAGGTCTGGTTTGTGCGCTCGATCTACCCATCACTCTGTGGGTGGAAGCTGTACCAGCACGCCCAGATTCTTGATGAATAAATGAGGCATTGTATTTTGATCATTACCACTCCTTTGTTGCACCCACAAAATCATTCCAGCTGGTCATTATTATATTCCCTTGTAAAGTTTTGCAGTATTAGGTACCCTGTTTCAAGCATTCTGAGCTGTTGAGGTGGGCAATGATTCGGTGCACATTTTTTCAAATGAAGAGGAAGTATTTTCTCACTCTTGCCCTTGGCAGATATCCACCACCTCCATGTTCTTTGGAATCACCTATTTCCCTCCTTTGTTGTGTACTCCTGCCATTTGCGACAATATTTGGAAATATGGCACAAAAAAATCATAGATCTCACTGTTGTATGGAACCGAGTTCCATCAGAGTTGACGTCTTTAAGGAATGGGAATTCATTCCACCATGATAGAAATCTTGATTCTAAGGTGGTCTGCTGTTGGATTCCTGGATCTGAGTGTTCGATTCTTTTGGCTACTGAAATCATTCGTAGTGAGTTGTCATGGGTGTAGTATCTTGCAATGGCACAATGGATGATGTGCTTAAGGCCATCTTTGTAGTGGAATTACATCTCATCAGTGCCAGAGTTGACTCTGGAATTTTTCTAGTGGCAGGTGTCTCCTGCCATGCGGGAGTAGTGCTGGAGTTGCAAGCACCTCTTTTTGCACTCAGCCTCCTAAAAAGTACATTGAATTTATGCACAAAATCGTCCACTTGAGAGGAGGTACAGTTGCTTATGCAAGACCACAATTGTGGGTCGTTTGATCAACTCCTCTGGTCTCCTGATGCTAGTGGATATCCATCAAATCATAAAACCAAATGAGAGGCGTGCCCCTTATGGAAGAAGCTGCTAAATCAATATTATTTTTTTCAGATTTGCCTCCAGAAATCACAAAGTTCTATTCTGAAGATGTCAGGCACATGTGCAATGTTTTACCTTCTGATTTGGTAGTGTAAAAACGATCAGAGGGTCAGAATTAAGTGAGGCTTATCCAGGAGTTGAGATCTTGTTAGCGATTATTGTCTCATGTGCTCTTAAAACTTGGAGCTCCTCTACGGCCAAAGTGATTTGTTAGAGCAGGTGGTTGGTGAGGCTCTTGATTGCAAACATTTTTTTTCCCTTTCATTTCACGCTTTACTACCCATTAATCCCATCATGGCGTCAAGTGTCGATCCGGCAGGTAGTGGCAGTAAAGCCATCGTCACCGCGCCCATCAGTTGAATTGCTTGGACTGTTTGTGAGGTGAGGGATCAGGGCCATTGGCCTCACTGTTTGTGAGGTGTAAAATGGTTGCAAATCCTGCCTTCTCGGGGTTAAGGTGCATCACGAACTGGTTTCCCTCTAGAACAAAACTTTTCTCTCTCATGAACCTGATCATCGTTGTCTTGATAGAGTTTGAAAATCCCTACATGGAGGAGATGTGTGGAAGAATTGTGTAAGTTTGTTGGGTACTATCAATGTATTACTTCTCTCCACCCAGAACTGATGTGCTCTGATACCAAGTTGTGCGTGGTAGAAAGCGTAGCCATTCACAGATTTGAAGGCAGCAGAGAAACATGATCTGGAAGAATGGAACAACTGGGAAACTTGTGAACATAAATGAATGAAAAAGAAAAAAAAATTGAGTGCATCAAGACAAAAATAAGAAAAAAAAATGCATAGTCAATGCATGAGGCCTTCAACTGGTGTGATGCTCTTGAAGTCTCACTGGTTGCATTGAGAGATCCTGCTGAGAAGTCTAGAATTTTCCAGATCAGTGACAGCCATATTAAGCAAGTTGTCAAGAAACATGTAGCTTTCATGATTCGTTTTTGGTTGCACTGTAGTTTTTTTGAGAGGGAGTCGTGTATTGGATTCCCGGGATGAAGAGGTGGCTTTTCTTCTCACTCATGGCCATTCCTTACATCTCCGTTCCCTCAGATTTTATAGCCTCCACATGTGTAATTCCTTGCCTCGAATGGGTTTTTTTTTGGGGAACTGTACGTAAATAAGTGAAATGGATATACAATGAGTTTGAAGTGAATCGTGAAACAAAAGACAATGAACTTGATAAAAACCAGCAGATAGCCATTTTCTAGTTCATGATTTTTGCTTTTCTTTAATATAGCGGTACTAATGCTTTTCTTTCCTACAAAGGCTTTGGCCTACCAAGTAGGCCAACAGCACACGGTGTGTACGGGATTCAGACCTTTGCACCAGCTCATCTTCCTGCTCACAACTGTACCCCGTCACGTGGATCCTTCAATTGGTCAACTTGGCAATGGCACAGCACGCTTACTCCCTCTAGGAGTGAGATCCAACTTGGCTCTCTGGCTAATTTCATGTGGGACTTGAGCATGGTTCTCTGATACCAATGGCTCTAATGACACCCTTGACTGACCACGCCGAAACCTTGTTGCATGAGGTTCGCCGGACTTTGTGACATAAAGTCTTCCCATATGTGGTCATACGTAGAACATGTGAATGTTTTCACCGGTTGGCGTGGCACTGAAAACAATTCCATCTTGCATATATTGATGAAAGTTTCAAGATGGTATGAAGATATTCGGATGTATATGTGTTGATGTTTGATTGAAAACTCAAAATATAATGTTCTTAAGGCAGGAAGGGGGAGGGGGGGGGGGTCAAGAATTTCCCCATTCTGATGGAGTTATTTTCAGCTCAGATGCGTTCCCCAAAAATATTTATCATGTTTCCTGTTTTTCATCCATTTTCCCATTGTCCATTTCACCTAATGTTCCAAGTCCAAAACTTTAGCCCTCATCTTATGAAATAATGGTGATTACCAAATGATGGCCAAGATTTACCAATCACGTATCGTTGATTATTGACACTCTGAATTGAATGGTCATCTGTGAACTGAAGCAGTGTTCATGGATGTTAAGCCTGTGATTGATGGCCACCACTTGGGAATGTCTTCTCCCAGGCCCCACTACTGCGGGACCTGAAAGGGAAAAAATTATACCATGACTATATACGTATGTATACACACACACACACACACACACACACACACACACACACACACACACACACACACACACACACACACACACA
>SZWC01040536.1:0-11853 GCA_023375785.1 Penium margaritaceum
TCTCTCTCTCTCTCTCTCTCTCTCTCTCTCTCTCTCTATGACTTGAACATCAAATTCATAGAGAAACATTTAGCATAGATCCTACACTTGCAGAATTTTTTGGATTTTGTTTCTGCTTCTATGGAGTTTGCTTTGGTCCTGTGAGTATGATTTCATTTGTGACCTATTACTGTCCCAATTTCTTTGAGTTGGCGTATTTTTATCGTTTCATACATTTTGGACGAACCTAACAGGAATAGAGAGCGAGAGATCAAAGTGAGATGGATGAACGGGACCCACTATATCCATTGTAATGAATGGTTGGTAAACATTCCCAAGGGACCTATTTGTTTGCACACTGGGTTGTGATTGAACCGCGCATAAGACTTAATTTACTAGCCAAAATGACATTTCAACACCGTTTGTAGCGGTTTGCGATCGATATTGGAGGGCTTTCAGAAGGAAAACGGAAGAGTTTCTAACATCTTAGCGAAACCAATTTCACAGTAGCGTCCGATGGCGGCCGCACACTTATTGCGTGATAAGTGCACTTCCTCACCCATTGAGAGTGCACTCGTCACATGCACTGCCCCTGTACACTGGGGGGCTTCTCTAGAATCTCTTGCGAGGACTCGAGCGACAAATCAGTCGGAAGACTCGAGACGCGGCCGATATCATCGTCGAAAAATCACACGTAACGTCGTTGTCAAATAGACGGCCGTCAAGTTCGAAGCTCGGTCATTATCCTTGAAGCGAGTGATGAAATGGGTAGTATACATGTAACATTTCCTACAAAAGTAATATTTTTTTGAATATTTGAACAACTCTACATCCACACAAACATGCAACCAGGTAGCAGCTACAAAATCTGTGAAAAAAAGCTTGAACACTGCACCAATTTCGTATGTATACTACTGAGATTTACTGATTTCTTGTTCTTCTTGATATCGTTGAAATACATATCTGATGGCTCCACACATTCATATAAACAAATAACTTTGAAAAGAAACATGAAGGAAAAAGTTACCTGAATTTTCTTTCATTCCCAAGTGCAGTTGAAAAAATAGTTTCCCCCAAATAAGACAAACATCAATGTACAATGGGACACATGGGATGGATTAGCACACTTAGTGCGCTCTCAGTGTGCTTTTGTATGGTGATAGAGCATACTTGCCACATACACTAGCCCCACGCACTGACGTCCCTCTTAAGAAGAGAATGTTATGGCCATACAGGACAAAATGCAAAGTATGCTCTGACACATGAGACAAATAAACACACTGAGTGTGCTCTTAATGTACTTTTGTATGGTGACAGAGCGCACTAGCCATATACACTAGATCCACGCACTAAGGGGCTTCCTAAAAGAAGGATTTTTGTGGCACATAAGACAATAAACAAGGTCTGCTGAAACACATGCGATAAAAAAGCACACTGAGTGCGCTCTTAGTGTACTTTTCTCTGAAGACCGAGCGCACTGGCCACATACATTAGCCCCACGCACTAAGGCCCCTTGTAAGAAGAACATTTCTTGGCCATAAAAGACAGAACGCAATGTATGTTTAGACACATAAGACAAATGAGCGCACTAAGTGTAGTGTACTTTTATATGGCAACCAATCGCACTAGCCACATACACTAGCTTCACACACTGAGGTCCCTCCCACGAAGATAATGTTTTGGCCATAAAGGATAAAAGTACACTTCTTCCATAGACAGTGGAAGGAGTGTAGGAAATGGTGCAACAAACCTCCTTTGAAGAGAGCACACTCAAGGCACACACTAGAAAACTAGTGTATGAAATGGCCTTGATTAGCCATACCTCGCAATCGTTGCTGCACCATGCAGAGTGATGAAGACTCGAGGGGCAGGTGGACAGGCCACCATCGGACGAGGCTGCTGTTGTGGTTGCAGTGGTGGCTGAAGTGGATGCTAGAATGCCCTGATTGAGAGGAGCATGTGGTATGTTAGGGTTTTAAGAAGAAGAGGATCTGAGTAGTGGTCATTTTAGAAGCTCTTGACCTATTGACTGTGCATCTGCTGCTGAAGTAGCGGCAGCAGCCGCGGCTGTTGTGGCTGCAGTGGTTGCGCCGGCAGTTGCCATGGCAGCTGCAGCTTGAGCTGCATGGGCTGCTGGGATGGTTGAGGTGTTGGTCTTGTTGGATCGGCGCTTGACCGCTTCCATTACGATGTCGTCAAACTTGTCGGGCTCCAGGGAGTCCCTCACGACCCTAGCCATGAAGATGTCGGTATTGCATTTTTTATGGAGAGCTTGACGCTTTCTTGGAGTGAGAGGAGCAGCAGTAGCAGTAGACGTAGTCGTCAAAGGTGTCGCAGTAAAATTAGTCACAGCAAGAAAGCTTTAGGAATCCTGAAGCCCTTTGGTTGCTGAGGTTGGGATCACCACGACAGGAAGAGCAAAAGCTGACATCTCGGAGTGGCAAAAGACGAATCTGCAAAGGACAGAATTGCAGGCTTGTCCTGGGAGACAAGGGTTAGATGAGAAAGGTGAGGGAGTTGAGAGAGTTGTGCTAGAAGTCCAGTGATGTAGGGTCCTTTGAGCATACCGGTTTCTTCCAGAGTGGGCCTCCGTCAGTGTTCTACTCAACCAAACAACAATGGATTGGTCATATAGACAGACATCGTGTCACTCTCAAAGTCACGGACATGCATTCTAGGTTCCAAGGTAGGTGGTTTGGTTCCCCAGGTTCTCCATTCGAAGAAAAGGAAATCCAATCACTGGATGACCAGATTGCAAATTTGTTTCCGGAGTTTATTGTCCTTCAAGCAAATGGGAGGTAGAGCAGGCAATGCAGAAGATAAGGTCGCATGGTGATACTTCAAAGTCTTGAGCTGGTCCTTCATCCAATACCAAGTAGCTTTGCAACTTGCTCAGCAGATGCCATGCCAAACACGGTAGGATTGTAATTTCTTAAAAGTTTTGCAAAATGTTTGAGAAATTACAATCTTTCAGTGAACAGACCATCGACCATGGACTTCTACGTGAAGGAAACAAGCCCCATCCGCCACTTCTTCTTGTGACACCAAACTTCCCGGATGAGGAGGAGCAAAAGTTGACATCTCAGAGATCTATATATGAAAATGCAAAGGAAACAATTGCATGCTTTTCTGGGAAGACAAGGTTAGATGATAAAGGTGAGATGGTTGAGAGATTTGCACGAGAGGTCCAGTGAAGCAAGTCCCTTTGAACATACTGGGTTCGGCCAAAGTGGGCCTACGTCAGTGCTCTACTCAACTAAGCAACAGGAGACTGGTCATATGGACAGGAGACGCATCACTCTCAAAGCCACGGACATGCATTCTAGGTTCCAAGGTCCGTGGCTTTCCTCCACAGGTTCTGCATTAAAAGAAGAGGACATCCAATGACTGGAAGGCCAGCTTGCAGAGTGATTTCCAGAGCTGATTGTCTTTCAAGCGATTGGGCGGTGGAGCAGCCGATGCAGGAAAATGCCGTCACATGGACGTAGGTAAACATCTTGAGCCAGTCATTCATTCAATTCTGGCCGAGACCAAGTAGCTTTCCAACTTGCATGGCAGACGCCACGCCAAAGTATTCCGGGACCTGAACATGGTAGGATTGTAGTTTCTTAGACATACGTTCAAGACATTACAGTCCTATAGTGAACAGACCATGGACCATGGACTGCTAGGTGAAGGGAACAAGCCATATCCGCCTCTGCTTCCTGTGACACCACCTATCTTGGATCAGGAACCAGCGGTGTGCTACTGTAAACATTGTCAGAAGTGGCAGAGTTATGATTCAATGGCCTGGAGGATTCCGCGAGGACGGTCGTCACCACAAAACCCTCTAGTCCTGACAGAAGTGGCAGCAGAGCTACCTCCGACAAAATAGTAGCAGGTGCTGTGGCTTCGGTGACTGTCAATGGCTGTCCGTAAGGCCTCAGCAGCCCTTGCATTGGCAAGGAACCACAAGATTTGTGGAACTAAAGAGTTGTGTTGAGTTCCAGGCTTGTGCTGGAAGCAGGCACTTCTTGCTGCGCCTGCTGTGGTGTAGGGAGCTAAGGACCCACAGGCAGCCCAAAGATCAGCGGAGGCAGGACTGGCTTTGGAGCTGCGCTAGCTATGTTGCTTTTGCGTGACATGACATTGAGTTGGTGGTCTGATACAAAAGACATCCGAAAACATCAAGAGAACCGCAAGGAGAAATCAAGGGCTAACGCAACTACTCTCTCATCATCAATCGCAGAGATTCTACCTCTCTAGAAAAAAAATGCTACATGGCAAGGTTCTTTGAATCCACTAGAAAACTATAATGACTTCTTGTACCTTCCTTGCATGCATGAAGAAACTGAATGAGGAGTACAATGTACGTTACAAGCTTCAATAATCACATCAACAGTCCAACATGACAGAGCGCAAACGGAGTTTCTATGAAATCATCATTGGCTATGAATTCACCCCCCAAAAAATGTTTCCACTACAAACCATGTCAATATTCCATATGTTGAATGTTCTGTATTAGTAGTAAGTTTACTTTGATGGCAAGTTTCAGAATTGTGCATAACCTTTCTACAAGTGCAAAACAAGAATGAGGCATGTTTCGGGTCTTAGGCGCTCAAGGCGAGCGGTGCATGTGATGCCACGTCGTGAAAGATTTGAGAAACTCCATGAAGAAAATGGAGGGTTTTTATAATGTCGAGGCATGACTTCATATAAGTCTAGCACTGTCAAGAAGTCGAACGAACGGTATGAAGAAGTCAATACGATATATGGTAGCTTCATCGATGATTCTATAAGATGGTGGAGGTTCCGTATGTCTTTTAAATTGGAACACTAAAGGTTGGGGCAGTTCGCAAAAACTCCTAGGGCAGATCCACATGTAAATCCGGAAGTTGCCGCGTGGTGGGCCATGAATATGAGAATAAGGATGCCCACACGTGGAATTAAGGAACTCTAGTACGTCTTTGACGAAACGTGGGGGAGGAGGGTCATGAGTGCCAAAGTATGGACCTCGCCCTTTTTACTTCAGACTGTGATCAATTGAGGTGTGAGGGTTACGTCGATTTCAATGTGAGCCGTGTTCATGTTGCATTTATATTCCCTTGTCATAGAAAGAGTTATTGTAGGAATGCTCTCACTAATGAAGGATAAATCCATGTTTTTGCTTATTTTGAAAAAGGAAAAAGAAAATGTGTGTAAGGGGAAAGATGTTTCATGCATCTTCTTGATCTACTTAGTTTAGAGTGAAGTTAACCCTTTGGGTAATGGCGGGTTTGTTAGGTACTCAGAAGGCAACCTCAAGTTTTCGTACTATTGCCAATGCTTGTTTGAAATACAAGCTTTTATTTACCCATATGTTTAGCAAAATTATCGCGGATTTGTGCGAATTTCCCTGAAATTCTTGGTCACTTTGGACACTTCCTAGCCTCCATGTAAAAAAAGCATCCGGGACTGAGTCATTATTTTAAACCAGTGAACTTGCACTGCACCAGGGCAGCCCATCGGAGCGAAAGGGTCATGCCCGCAAATGGACAACTGAACACTTAGGTTAAGTGGTAACATGGACGGCTAGTATTTGGTCTCGAAGCTAGCAACTTTGAGGTCAAAAGCGCAAATCATGTATGGTGTATTCCTTAGTCCTAGTCTGTGGGCGAATATGAGAAGTTGTCTTTCCCCTTACAAGTACCTTCCTCCTGCCTAAAATTGGAATATAATAAATTCATAAGGTGTTCCAAGAAAAGGGGCTCAAAATTTTACATTAGATAACAGTGTTAATACTACCTGCTTTACGGTCAAATTGGACTGTATTCGACAGAAACAATTTTGTCGTCATGAATTCAGCTAGTGGTACAGTAGTTCGGATGAATGATTAATTCTATCAAAAGTGATTTTTTATGCGATCATTGCTGGTACATAAATTGAAACTTCAAAATTGAACAAACATTGCTGACATTACTACAATTTTTCATATCATCATGAAGTCGCGCATAGCTTCCCTTGACAATCATGGTAGATCTTATATTGCCCTTTGGGGAATGGCGAGTTGACAAGTTACAAGAAAGTGTACATTTTCTTGCTTAACATGTCACCTTTGAACAGAGGTTAATCGCCTAAAAGTGTGCCCTGAACCCTCGCTAAATATCGAACGGGCCCTTTTGCGTGATGCCGTACCCAATTCGAAAGATTAGCCCATCCACAGTTGAATCGTAGTACATTCGGATTTTCGGTCACTTTCAAATTCCATGAAAAATAGTTGCACCTTTGAACAAGGTTGGGAGACTCAACTCGCCCTTCATTGAATGGGAATCTTCTAGGTTGCTACCGAGGCCTGGGAGGTGCCCAAACCTCATCAAAACCCAAGACCCGTGGATGATACAAAGAGGTTGTCCAAAAGTGATGTCCTTTGAAGATTAAGAGGTGTTTTTCGGGTATGAGCCGAAAATACCTCGAGTCAACGCCCGAGAGGTGATATACAAATATTTAGTTGGTAGATGACGTGGCGCTTCGGGCCAGCGATGGTGGCGCGCTATTTTGTCGATACCGAATACAGTCTTGTCGGAGCTCGGCCATGCACGCGGCGTGTCAGCCATCAAGCGTCAATTCACCGACATGGTCCATTCATCCACATCATCAGGGAGCCTGACAATCTGGCCTGTGTCAGGCCAGATCCACCTTCTACATACATTTACCCTCGCGCTACCTTTTGCAACTCAAATGCGCCTTTCAAATGGGTGCACCAGAAACGTTCGCCGTCCAAAAGTCCGCCGTATGGTTCATCTGCCAAGCGGCCGTCTGCTATCTGTGACCCCGGTTTCGCCTTCAAGTGCGCCTTCCCTGGAGAGTACACAGACGCATTGCAAAGATGATGCCCCGGCCTCTAGTGACAAACCATGCTACAGATGAGCTCGGAGCCTGAAAACTATTTGTCGGTGGGACTTGAAAAGCCATCTCATTTGAATGCTGCCAGCTGGGCAGTCCGCAAGTCCGCAAGGTGTTCTCACAGAGGCCATGCCACTAGGATTCGTTTCACCGTGCTCGTGCTGCCATCTTAAAGTAGCAGCACAGAGGAGCATACCTCTGAAAGCACCAGAAACAACAAGGGGAATCCACTCGGATAAAGGTGTTCAGAACAGGCCCTGCCATGCGAACTTTTGGCGACTCCAGGAAACCCCTGGATAAGTGAAACACCGCAGTTCATGGCGTGCAGGACCACCTTCCTCTCCAGCACGCTGTCCGCTCTCAAAGTATCTTAGGTAGAACTCAACCGCTTGAACATCGAAGGCTCCAAGTTGGAACCTGCACTGAAGGAGGGACTTCAGCGGCTGAAGTTCAGCCTGCTTCTTCAAATCGCGCCGATAGAAACAGCGGACGACTTCAGCTGCAGATTGGCACTGGGGCTTCTCTTGAAGTAGCTTGCTACCATGGGGCCTCTCGTGAACGTGCTGTGGAGTAAGGTGAGCTTTACTTGACGGCGTCCAGCGCGTCCCAGATCTTCTACGTTCTCCCAGCCTCGATGTGATCTTGTCGTGGGCTACTGCCTGTCAGGCAGTGACTGAGACAGATTTTGGGAGATGGAATGGGATGCCTTGCTCGCTCGCTCCATGGCTCATGCTTTGGCAGGTGCCCTGCAACATGTTAGCACTGAGCAGCAGCGTCCATATTGTCTAGTTAACTGGAGGGGCTGCGCTGATAGCTGCTGCACAGTGAAGCAGTTGTCTGCTATTGTTGCAGGCTGCAACAATAGCAGAAAATAACAATAACAACGAGTGTCAACCCCGAGGCGCTTACTTTGATGCTCACTCAATGCTCGCGTCGCCCGTCATTGGGGCACAGGTTTCTGCCGGCAAGGGTGTGCGGGTGGATCAGGGCAAACTCTACACGCAAATTGAGGCAGCAATTACGTGCGCGCCTCGAAAAAAACACTCGTTTGCAGATGCTTGCAGCCTTCAGCAATGCCTGCAGTTACCTTAACTGGAAAAACTACATCTTCTCTTGGATCAGACCGACATGATGTGAACAGCTCGCGCCTGGGTTTGCAAACAGGTGCACTCCACCTGAAGTTACAATCTCCTATTGGTTGAAGTGACCTGTACGATTGAAGCAAACAGCCGAAAAAGCGGTCCGAGGGCAAGCCACGTTGTACACACCTAAGCGTCTGCAAACGAGTGTCAAAGCCGAGGCGCGTACTTCATTGCTTACACAATTCTCGCATCGCCCGTCCATAGGGCACAGGTTTCTGCCAGATAGGGTGCGCGGGCAGATCACCGCAAACTCTGCATGTAAATTGAGGCAGCAGTTACGTGCGCGCCGAAAAAAAAACACTGGTTTGCAGACGAGGATACACACCACCTGGCATGCGTAGAATGTTCAGTCAGTCATTCAGTCTGTTGGCGCTTTCCTCTCCCGGTTCTCCTGGCCGGTGGTGAATGCAGGAAACCCGCCAGGTGCTCTACATCGAAGCAGGAAAGGACTTCGTAGATCTACTTCTGAGCATCCTTCGGATGCCAACAGTTACAGTGCTGGACCTCATCAAGCAAGAGGGTCTGACAACGCCAGGTGACGAGGCATTTGCGGGCATCGTGAACCTCCACCACGCCCTAACAAAACTAGATGGATCGGCTTTGAAAGTAAGCGTGGATTCTATCACTTCTCCACCTCTTAGCATCGGGACCAACATGCTCAGCCTGACTGACAGAGAGGGTTCAGAAGGGGGCAAGACATTCGCAGTGTACAGATGCACCACGAGAAATGACAAACATGCTCAGCCTTTGTGGAACAACCGCGGAAGCACCACGACATGTCTTGAAAACATCTATTGGGAACGGCCCCAACACTGCCCAGGGTGCAGACTCGGAACATTTGAGTCCGTCACAGTCATAGGGGAGTTTCCTGGGGCCTCATCCTGCAATTCTCAAGTTGGCCACACAGTTGCAGCGGTTGACGGCTTTGTGAAGGAGAACATCACGTTCATGGTCACGGACAACCTTGACTTCTACCAGACGTCGACTATCAAGAGCATCAGCCTTCTGAACAAGCTCGGGGTGAAGAACATGAGTGACCTCCAGGACATGGATGTGGAGGTGGATCAGCCAATGGTAAGTCCGTTGCCTGGAAAGCACATCAGGCATGCCATGCACTTCGGGGTCTTTTCATGTTCAGAATCAAGCTGAGCTGCATTGCAGGTCGCCCACCAGTTCTTGGCTCTTGCTGATCCTCCTTCCATGTCGTAAGTCCAGGGTCAAAGTCACGTACAGAAGCAAGAAGCATCAAGTCTAGACTACCAACCATGTGGAGCCTCTGTCAAAAGCTGAGTTCCTGATTATCTGCATCTGTTTCTGCAGGCTATTTCACTCATCAAGTCAGCCCTGACGTCAAACACTGTACTTAACGATGTCTTTGGACCGAAGGTTAAGGCAAAATCTTTGAGGTCCCTTTAGACCAGATACAATGTTTTGCAATTCAGAAAGAATGCTTTACTCGTGTGATGTGTTGTGCTCCAACATGGCCTATGTACACGGACATTTAAACCATTGCTGTTTAGTGTGTAATAGTCTTTATACATGCAGCTCAACGCTTGTGGTTTGATGATACCAGTGTGTATCCTAAGAGCATCTACAGCTCACCAGGGGAATTTCTGCTTTGGGAATGAGTTGAAATGGGTCATCAAAGAGACTGTACTTCTGGGATAAGATGACAAAATGGTGGACATGTCCTGCATAATGAAGAGTTTCGAGTTCAACCGCCAGAATAAAAGAACATGTGGTTAATGAGTCATGGATTGACCAGACAATGACCAATGCACAGCTGATGGAACTATCTCCTTTCCAGTAAACTTCCAAGGTAAGGTTTGGAATGTTGTCAAGGTTATGATGAACGTGCTACCATGACTTCACTGTCATTGTCTGTCCTGTCCAAAGCTTCTTCCCCCATACCCTTTTCTCTCAACCCCAAGTCCAATAAAAAACAGCAATCTGATTTTTCTACATCGTAAAGTAGCTGCAGTAACTTCTTGCCTTTCCATGATGACTCCATGGAAAATGAAGGGTCATCATGCAATTTCCAGGTAGGTACATGAACTTGCATGGCAGAGATGTGGCACTAAAACAAGTGAAGTTGAGGTTCCAGACTGGTGCATCTTTGCAGGGAGCTCCTCCAAGAATTCTTGAGAGCTCTACCTGAGCGCTCCCGGTGAGCAATCACATAACATCACCTCGTCACAAAGGGCATAGCGGACCCTCACAATGAGTTCAGAGCCTTACTTCCGTGTAGCATCTGTAACCAGTAGGCCACGTGCACTGTAACGCCCAAGGTACTGTAGCGGAAGCCCCAGACAGAGCTAGCATGAAGAAGCTATTCAGCTGCAACTAAATGCACAAGGTCTCCAGGTAACCTGGCACCAAAGACCGGCCCCTACAACCAACACCTGTGCTCATAACGCAACAAAAAAAAACATAAATCACTTCTCACCCACAACCTACGCCTTGGAAAGCAAGTGAACATGCTTGTGGTGGAGGAAAGGGGGTTCAAGCATCTCTTCACACTCCCAAGGAAAATTGTTCTGCAGGGACTCAAGGGAAGGGAAGCTCATGATGACGCTAGTTGGTGGCTCCTCTATTACCTCCTCCAAAGAGGAGCGCAGAAGCTCCATCCCCTGTATGACAGATTACAGCAGCCAAAGATGTCGACAAGGGATGGAAATAAGGCTGGTATGGTGAATACGTATGCCAGCAAGTTCCTAGCAAGTTCCGTGAGTGATGGTGTCAGTCCGCAGCTGTGGCGCATCCACTAGTCCCAGAATTCAAGCTTTCCAGTCAACATCATCAAACATTCACAGAGAAGGCAGTTACCGCCAAGTCTATGAAGGCAAGTGATCCAACCCAGTTTGTAAGTGGAACTACATTCATGCGCAACATTGTCGCAGTAGCCCAGGGTTCCATGAAAGACTGAGCTCAAAGACATCTTTGGGACCAAAATTCAGAACAGGGGAGCTGTGAAGCCCATCCAGGGTCACAAGGAGGACACATCTCTTAACGAGCTGGTACTACTGCTCTTCAACTCAAACTTGGGCCTCATAGGACGACCCAGCAAACGATTTTGTCCCGGATGTTATGATGTTGCAGCACCTACTGAAAATTCAGTTAGAGAGAAATCATTTGTTGATTGATGTCTTTGAATCATGTTCAAGAAAACGTCTTTGAGATTTATCCAAACACATCTTGTCTCAAGAATTTATCCAAAGCATATCCCCGCAACCCTCCACAAAACCTCACCAACCATGTTAGAATGTGCTTCCTGTTTGCGATTGCAGGCTTCACAGCACCGGAGTTCATTGAGAGCTGTGGTCAGATTTGGTAATTCATTCTTTGGAGTGTAACTTTTTTTCCTTGGCTTTAGAAATCCTCCTTTTCATCACTGCTTCCAGACCAGAGAGTTTTGGGATGGACTTTCACAAAAGTGGTGACCAGATAGACTGTGATTGGCACAGAAGCAGAGTTATTCCCTGCATGTAAAGGGTTGGATTTTTGCAAACTTGTTGGAACTGGCGTGCATTTTTATGCAATGCTTATATTCTACATTGTTTTCAGTGTCCATGACATAATTTAATTATAGCCTGTGGTCGAAAATGCACCGAAGAAGCATATATGGCCAATGGTGGGGAAATCACGCACAGGCTTTCAAGTGCACTCCACTAGTGCGCTCCAACTTCATGCACTAACACCATGCACTCTACAACGAGTGCACACAACCAGTGTGATCTCATATTTTTGTCCATCATTTCTAGTTTGTTTGTCCCTCTCAAAATTACACATATCCTTCTCTATTTATCTACATCCTCCTCCTCCCCCCCTCTCTCTCTCTCTCTCTCTCTCTCTCTCTCTCTCTCTCTCTCTC